>APFE030413510.1:680875-708455 GCA_000404065.3 Pinus taeda | reverse complement strand
TAAAAGATTAGGGATGATTAATTAATCAATTAATAAACCTTCTGACTGGAAGGTCTATTGATCTTGAGCTTCCATGGGCTTTGAGGGGTTTATTTGCCTGATCAGGGGAAACCAGTTTCCACTGATTTCACTTCCATTGTCCCTGTTGAGGTTCTGCGGGAATTTCATAATTTCAATGGCCTCTCTGATTTTTCTTTTATGATAGTTGTCCTCCCTTGCAATTACCTTGGCGTCTTCCAAACACATATGATGTTTGGTTTTGGATGAGTGCTCTGCAAGGGCCGACATACGTGTTCTATCATTCTTTATGTCAGTCGCGTGTTCCTTAAGCCTTGTTTTCAGAGATCGTCCTGTTTCCCCAATATAACTTTTACCACATGAGCAATCGATCTTGTACACTCCTTTGAGTTGTTGACGATCAATGTTATCCTTAACCGACCTCATCACCTGCCTTATCGTTCCACATGTTGTAAATTGAGTATCTATGTTTTTCTTTTTTAATATTTTTGCAATTTTGTCGGTAACCCCCTGGATGTATGGAAGGTAAACCCTCACCTGATTTTCTTTCTTGTCTTCAGGGGTATGCTTAGAGAGGGCCTTGTCTTGAGCCCTTTTTATAGCTTTCTTGATACTCCATTCCTTGTACCCAATGTTTTTGAAGACAGAGGTTAAGTGTTCAATCTCCTCCTTTAGGTGATCAGGGTCTGAAATCCTGAAAGCTCTGACAACCAGGGTGTTTAAAACACCAGATTTCTGGGATGGATGATGGTAAGAGTCCGCATGAAGATAGCTATCAGTGTGAGTCTTCTTTCTATAGACCTGGTGTCCCAAAGTGCCATCCTTCCTTCTACTGATCAGGACATCTAGAAAGGGGATCTTACCATTCTCTTCAAGTTGCATAGTAAATTTGATTTCAGAGGATAAGGAGTTAAGATGATTGAAGAATTTCTCAAGCTCTGCTTTACCATGTGTCCAGTTCAGGTTGGTGTCATCAACAAATCTTTTCCACCATGCTGGTTTTAAGTGGAATGAGTCAAGGGCTTTTTTCTCAAAGTACTCCATGTATAGGTTAGCGACAATCAGTGAGAGCAGGGAACCCATGGCAACTCCCGAAATTTGTTCATAATAGTGATCTTGAAAACTAAAAAAAGTGGACTGTAAACAGATTTCCGCAAGTTTTGCTGTTTGAGGATCGGTGGCCATCTTTATAACATGCACAGCTTCATCAAGGGGAATCTTTGTAAACAATGATATGACATCAAAGCTTACTAGAATATCATCTTTCTCCACCCTTTTATCTTTAATAAGTTTAACAAACTCTGTTGAGTCTTTTATGAAGGAGTCTGTGTTACCAACCAGAGGTTTTAGGATCTTGGCTACATATTTAGCTAACTCATATGTAGGGGAACCAATAGTGTTAACAATTGGTCTGAGAGGGACCCCTTCCTTATGGATTTTTGGTAATCCATAGATTCTAGGGATAACCTCACAGGTGGGAATCAACTTCTTTTTTATTTTGTCATCAAGGTTGGTTTCCATGATGGCTTTCTTGACCTGCCTTATTACCTTGGGAATTGGGTTAGAATTGATCTTTCTATAACTTCCACAACTCAAGTGCTCATTCATTTTGTGAATGTAGTCTTCCTTGTTTAACACAATGGTTGCTCCACCTTTATCAGCTTTTAGAACCACTATTTTATCATTATTACGGAGAGACTTCAAAGCCTCCCGCCCTTCTTTATTAAGGTTACTCTTTGGGCGATTGGATTTCAACAAGGCTAATGAACATTCCTGTCTTAATATTTCCCTATCGTTTGATGAAAGACCTTGTGTCCCATTTTCAATGTTGCAAATGATGCTTTCAAAAGGAATGTTCTTCGGTGAGACTGCAAATCCCAGACCCTTGCTCAAGATGTTAGTTTCTTCAGGATTGAGAATTACAGATGAGAGATTCACAACCCTTTTCTCTTGTGGATTCGGAACAGAGGTGTCCCTAATCATAACCCTATTAATGTTGTTATTATTCTTCCTGGAAGCATCGTGATCATTACTCATCCCATGGTTTGAGTTATTTTCAGCAATATCCCTTAACCAGCCTTTGTTCTTATGAAAATTATAATTCTTAATTCTTTTATCATTACCACTAATGTCAGCGCACGGTATTACATTCCCCACGCTGTTAATGGTTGTATTTGTATTACCCTGACTATCCCTCATATTAATTATTTTCTTAACCATCGAGCCCCGGACAGCGTAGGATTCAGCCTCACTGCTTGCGCTGGTCACCATGTTACATTCAGAACCTGCATTAATGTTTTCCAATCAGACAGTGCCGGAAGCATCAACACCTGCGTTAATATCTTGTTCCACTGGACCTGCGTTAATGTTCTTAATAGATATAACGTTGTCAGCCTTACTACCTGCGTTGGATTCA
This sequence comes from Pinus taeda, assembly GCA_000404065.3. Lineage (NCBI taxonomy): Eukaryota > Viridiplantae > Streptophyta > Pinopsida > Pinales > Pinaceae > Pinus > Pinus taeda. The sequence continues at coordinate 706,021 of APFE030413510.1, read as the reverse complement.
GCATCACCACCTGCGTTAATATCTTGCTCTTCAGAACCTGCGTTAATGCTATTTGACCGGTCAGCATTACCACCTGCGTTATCTGAACCTGCGTTTATATATGAACCTGTGGGGATAACGCTGTCATAACCTGCGTTAATGCCATTACCACCTGCATTAATGCCATTACCACCTGCGTATTCTTCAGAACCTGCGTTATTTAACCGGACAGCATCTACGTTATCTGAACCATATTGTTCTGAACCTGAGTTTAATGAGATAACGCTGCCAGAACCAGCGTTAATGCTATCACCTGCGTTATCTTCAGAACCTGCATTATTTAACCGGACAGTGTATGGAGCACCTGCGTTAATGAATTCCGAACCTTGTTCCATACATTCTGAACCTGCGTTTATAACGCTGTCAATTAATATTCTTCTGTTGTTAATTGCATTTTTATTGTTAATAATTGAGTTCATAACACCAGCGCAGGGTTCATCAGCGTTGTTGATTCTGCCATTTCCCTATAATCAGTGAATTGAAGATCAATAAAGACAATTTTTTGAAGAATTACTAAGTATTTCTATTTATCTCTGTTAATGTTATGTGATGCAAATAAGTGACATGTTTTATGAATTACTTATTAAATGCTATGTGACTGTATTGAATTTATCTTAATAATATATTAAATGAATACTTAGCCACTTCTGCAAAGTTTCTGGGGATTTCTCTTATGTTTTCTGATGAATTAATTAGATTTGTGTGAACTACAATTTAGGATTGCTTTCTAATGCATGTAAGAAGGTGAATCAACTGTTAAAGTTCTGCAAGGACTGCTCGTGGGCCTTCGCAAAGGTCTAAAGACTACTTGAGCTAAGTTGCAATAATGTGCCCTAGGAGTTTATCGATCTTCACTAGGGCATATCTAAGGCACTAAAAGACATAACACTAGTCTCTAGATGCAGAAACTTGGTTCTTGCATCCCCCTTTACTGCTTTGGGTGAGATTGCAGCATGTGCTATGCAGGTTGTTTCCAAAAGGGCCAATAGTGTAGGTTTTTCTTGGTTAGCGTAACTAACTTTGAACTTGGGTTAGGACCCCCTAAGCCAACATTTTATACAATGGATTGGATGTAATAATCAAATTGTGTGTGTAGAAGGACATGATTCATGAGTTACTAAAAATTTCCATGATAGCCCTTATGGGGGTCACTTTATGGAAAAAGGAATTGGGCACAAGGTACTCCATTAAGGGTATTATTGACCCACCATCTTCAAGGATTCCAAGCAATACATGAAGAGGTGATAGTTTCTAGTTCCTAGGAAGACATGTAGAATCAGATGAAATGTTCTTACAACCATAATAGGTGTTAGAACCCTATGAAAAATGGGTTGTTAATTTTGTGGAACCAATCAATCCTTTCTCTCGTCAAAGTTCCTACATTCTTGTCTACACAGACCATGTCATGAAGTGGATGGAAGTTAAAGGACGTCTAGCAGTAACTGAGAAATTAGTGATTGAATTTCTCCATGTGGAAATCTTCACAAGGTTTAGAATACCTTGGGATAAAGTGACTGATGGTGGATCTCATTTTACTTTAAGGCTTATCAAAGAAATAATGGACACATACAATATTAAGCACAGGGTGATGACACTATACCACCCCCAATCTAATAGATAAGTGAAAGGGGCTAATAAGATCCTTGAGGAAATCATCACCAAAATTGTTAAGTTTCACCTTAAGTATTTGGATGATTAACTCCCTCAATCTCCATGGGCCTACAAAACAACATGGAAGGCTACTATCAAATGAACCCCTTATGAATTAGTGTATCAAAAGATAGTTCTTTTATTGATAGAAATAGATATCCAAACATTGAGAACAACAATACAATTTAGAATTGATTTAATCAAAGCACAAAATCAAAGGATCCTCTAGATTAATGAGTTGGATAAACTTCAACAAGCTACCTTGCATTGGACCACAATGATACAACACCAAACGAGTATGTGGCATGACAAGTTCATAAAGTAATATAAATTTAAAGTTGGAGATTGAACCCTATTATATGTTTCCTAGTTTAAATACTTTAATGCAAAATTTTGCACATGATGGGTTCGACCATATGAGATTGACATAGTATATGAAAATGGGTACATCAAGATTTGAACCATTGATGAAGCTAGTACTCCTATTATGGAAAATGGACATAGGCTTCAACTATATCATAGAAATTTGTCTAAGGAAGCCTTTCTAAGGAGGATCATCCATGGATGGTCTAATAGTGATTTGGAAATTGTTCGTAATGAAGGATTCCTTGCTAGATAATTAATTTTCTCATTTTCTTCCTAAAATAATGAAGAAGAGAAAGAAACACACATAAAAAAGAAGAAGGGAACTTCATTGTTTCATCATGATCCCTCCGCTCATGACTTTCTATTTCTTTTCTCTCTAATAGAATATTTCTTTTCATCATGTGCAAGGAGAAATTATACTTATTGTTGCAACTCCTATTGCTACAAATATTGTTGCTACCACTATCGTTGCTACAACTCCCATTTCTACAACTCCCATTGCTACCACTCTGATTGCTACAACTCTCATTGTTGTAGGTCCTATTGTGGTAACTATTTTTTATTTTAGTTACATTTCTACAGCTCCTATTATTACCACTCCCATTATTACAACTCCTGTTGCTGCAACTCCCATTCTTACTACTCTCATTGCTACCACTCCCCTTGCTAAAACTCCTATTGCTACCACTCTCATTCCTACAAATGTTGTTACTGCCACTCTGATTGCTGCAATGCTTGTTGCTTCCACTACCAATCTCATTGTTGTAACTCCTATTTCTACAACTCATATTGTTGCAACTCCAGTTCATCCCATTGATGTAATAAATCGATGATGCCAACTCCCTCCACTTCCAAAATAAAGAATTTCGATGTGAATACGAAATTTTTGTTGACTGAATTGGTGCTATTGTTGAAAATTTATTATTGTCATTATGACGTTTCAACTCTATTTCAAGTCATTGCTACAAATTTGTCTAGCGATGTCGCAACTCTTTCCACAACAAATGTTGCACCTCCATTTGATGATATGTTGTGAATTTATCTAAGGCTAATGTTGCAATTCCATCTAAAGAGATGTTAAAATTACATCTAAGTTTGATGCTACAACTCCAAGAGAAAAATAGATCTAATTTATCTAGTGGGACTAACATTAGGGGAACTTTGAGGTATAAAATGGTCCTCCAAAGGAAATTATAAAATAAGAGTGGAAATAATAAACTAATATTAGATTACATCATCAAATTTTAGAGGGAAAAAAGGAAAAAATATTTTTGCAACTCATATTTTCAACTTATCGCCCTATGGGTTTTGCTCAAATTTCAAGTGACAACACTCACTGGATACAAAATTTGATTCCTCATCCAAGGAGTACCCATGTTTCATACTTCTGATGGACCCTGCTACATGAAAAATGAGAAATACATGAAAAACGTGGTTGCAATTACGTTTTTTCATGTATTTCTCATTTTCCATGTAATAGGGTCCATCGAAAGTATGCAACATGGGTACTCCTTGGATGAGGAATTAACTTTTTCGTCCAATGAGTACTCCTGCTCAAAAATTGACTAACACCTTAGGGAGATAAGTTGAAAATACGAGTTGAAAAAGTAGTTTATTATTTTATTTGTTTTAATCCTTTTATCTTTTTACTACAAAAATGGTGAATCATCCCCCATGGTTCACGTCATCATCTTGAATAATATTGGTTCTTATAAAGTTTATTTTGGTTGTGCATTTTTCTTAGGAGGCCTATTTTAGACCTCAAAATTCCCCTAATGCATGCCATTGCAATAAGAAAGTACAAGCACCACGACCACTCAACCTAATAAAAAATTTGTATTCCCATGAATTTCATAATGAACAACAAAGAATGGATTTTGTTCATTGATTGGACCCCCCACTTGGTCCAATCACCTTATATATTACTTCCAACACCTAATAACATGGCTAGCTAATAAAAATGCAACATCCCTTCCATAATTAGAAAATTTTGATAGGCAAACCAATTCACTCCCCTGGTAACTGCATTTATCTAAGTTATGAAAGGGGAAATATGAACATGGGAGTTCATTAATCTATAGAGATCCCACAAAGAACTTGTTGTTGTGGGCATACGATGATGTGTGGAGTCTCTTCCAATAGGGAGACCAAAATAGTTACATACAGAGACTACAAGGATACAATGATGATGTTTCCCTCAAATATTCCATGAATTTTAGGGAAAAAAAGTTGATGGTTGTTGAAACACTAGTGGAACTAATAAAGGATAGGGTATCCAAAGTTTCAAGGCTTCCTCAATCTATAGATCAATGGTATTATTGTAAAATTTAGAATCCTAGTTGTGGAACAATTCCTCAAGCTAGGGGAGGCCTTGGTCAAGAAAGAGGCAGAGTTTGAGATGTGGTATTTGCCAAATCCATTGGAAGACACTGACCTATTCATACATAAATATATCATCTATGAAGGCTAATATAGGGTCTTCTACCTACACCATATTAGGCTTCTAGACCATTTTTTGCGTGGAATATTGATAAAATTTCCATTGTTTCTCCTAAGAACTTTGTAGACAATGGTGTCATAGGGAAAAAAAGATAGATGGTATAGTGATGTCCTAAATCACCACATCCTAATCAAACTCTTGGTGGAACATGTAACGTAGAGAGTTGGAAGAACTTGGAAGACAACACTAATAGGAATTGCAGTTGTTGCAACTCCACCATGAGACCATATTGATGCAACTCCAGAAGTTTTAGAAGTTGTATTTCCAAGAGATATAGCCTAAGAATATAACATTATGGCCCCACTCACAATGGAATATTCACCTAAGAAAGACTTACTTGAGGGTTTGGCTGCACCTCCAAAAAAAGGTTAGAGAAGACATGATAATGATGTGGAAATAACAAGACGTAAACCACTGACCAATATGCTACTGGGAGAGAAGAAAGTGATTACTTTCATGCACATCCCTAAGAGGAAGAGGACAAGGTATACTAATACAACTCAAAAAATCTAGGAAGAAACCCCTACTACTGTTGGGATGGGGTCCCCTAGGTTAGTTTTGGGGTTAAAAACCCAAGTTTTGATGTATTTTTTGCAAAAGATGTAAAGTCTTCATGATTTGTGGATTCAGAGCGCGTAGATGATTAGGAGTTAAAGGGGTTTTAGCCCCTTGTTTATGTAAAGTATGAATCACCTTTGAGATCCACCCATGGTCTGCGGACCATGGGATTGCATGTAAAAGGCTATAAATAGGTGTGTCTTAGAGAGTTTAAGGCAAATCTACAATAGAAGATATTGGAGAATGTAATGGGTTGATAGAAAATAAGTCTTAACACAGAGAAGTGGGTCCGGTAGGAGAGAAAGGTTCTACAAATGAGTGCACAGAGCCTAGGTAGAGTCCGCAACTGAGTGCGTGGACCCATGCAGCTGAGTGTGCAGGGAAGTTTTGAGTCTATATATTGAACTGAAAATCAATAAAGAAGTTGTTTCTGGAGAAATCTTGTGTATTGTTGTTTACTTATGTTGTTGATTTATGTTGTTGATGAATAATGTATTTATGAAATATTGATCTAATAATGTGCAACTCTATGGAATAATTCTTAATAACCATACGCAATGCATGTTAAGTACTTTTGCAAAGACTATGATAAGTTTTGTTATGTTTATTAAATGCTTAAGTAGAACTGCATGAGCTCTGATCTAGGATTGTTTTCTAGTGCATGTAAGTGGATGATTTGACTGTCACAGGTCCACAAAGACCAATCGTAGACCTTTGTGAAGGTCTAAATGCTATTGGGGTAGAGTTGTAGTATCGAGCCCTAGGGGCTTATAGATCTATATGACCATGGATCTAGGGCACTAAAAGACATCAAACTGGTCTCTGGATGTAGAAACTTGGTTCCAACATCCCCCCATATTGCTTTGGGTGAGACTATAGCCTGTGCTATGTGGGTTGTTTCCGAAAGGGCCAATAGTGTAGGGTTTTGTTGGTTGGAACAACTAATTGTAAACTTGGGCCATAACTCCCTAAACCATTGAGCATAAAGGATTGGCCATGGTGTATGCACTGTAAAACTTCAGGCACTATTTGTTAGGAGGACATTTCAAGATGTACACGGATCATTCTGCCTTGAAATACCTAGTCAATAAGCCTATGTTGGGGGCGAAGATTTGCAAATGGCTGTTGCTATTCCAAGAGTATGAATTTGAGGTCATTGTGAGGCGAGGGAGGTTGAATGCAGGACCTGACCATATTTCATGGATCGAAATAGAAGAGGAGCCTGCTAATTTGGAGTAAAGGTTTCCAAATGCACAGCTCTTTGCGGTATGTGTAGCAGATAATAATTTTGTCGATATCATCAATTTTTTTATTATGGGGATGGCTCCAGAAGGTTATATGAGTCAGCAAAATAAGGAATTAGTAGTGTGCATCGTACACTTTTTCAGTAATTGCGGGACATCTATATAAGATGGGTGCAGATGAGATATTGTGAAGATATGTGCTAGATTTTGAGAGAAATAACATCCTCATTGAAGCTCATGGAGGGGTTGCGGGAGGACATTATGTAGGAAAGGTGACTTCACAGAAGATTTTATACGTAGGTCTATGGTGGCCAATGTTGCATAAAGATTCCAAGGTGTATTTTAGGGCATGCGATGCATGTCAAAGAACTGGAAGACCATTGTGGAGGGATGAGTTGCCACTTAATCCTTAAGTATCTTTGCAACCATTTGAAAAATGGGAGATTGATTTCATTGGGCCAATTCAACCCTCGGGGAAGAAAACTAGTGCACATTATATCATCATCGTGATGGAATAATCTAACCAGATGGGCAGAGGCACAACTGGTTAAGGATTGTACAGGGGATACAATAATGGATTTTTTGTTTGAATATGTCTTAACTAGGTTTGGCTGCCTGAAAGTGTTAATCAACGATAGAGGTACACACTTTCTAAACGAAATGATCAACATGTTAATGAAGGAATTCCAGGTCTACCACTAGAAGAGTACACAGTATGATCAATAGGTGAATGGAATTGTTGAGGCCTTCAACAAGATTTTGGAGAAAGTGCTAACAAAGATCTACAATGCACAGTGAAATGATTGGGATGTGTGCATACCTGCAATACTATGGGCATATATGACTACTTGCAAGAAGCTGACACGACAAATGCCATTCAGGTTGGTCTATGGTGTAGAAGTTGTGATGCTAATGGAATATACCATGCCTAGTCTATGCATAACAACTCTCATAGGTATGGAAAATCACGAAGCCTTGGAGGACCAGCTCACACAGATGATGGAGCTTGAAGGGGATCGATGCTTGACTGGATTCCATCAACAAGTATAATAGGAACATGAAAAAGCATGGCACGATCAACACATAAAGCTTCACACATTCAAGGTAAATGATATGGTTTTGTTATATGATAGTAAATTCACTAAGTTTATGGGGAAATTTCAGATGCACTGGCTAGGGCCATATATTATTAAAGAAATTATAGATGGAGGCACAGTTCATCTCGCGAAGCTGAATGGAGAACCTTTTCTGGGAAGAGTGAATGGACACTAATTAAAGCTATATATAGGGGATCCTGCACAATGACTATTTGGTGGCAGGACAGTCTTAGTGCTCTAGGAAGCTACAAGGGAGTGCGGGACTATAAACTACATTTCCAGGGTTAGGATACTAAGCAGTAGGCGGGCTACACGGAAAATTGAGAAGTTAAAATATATGAAGCTGTGCTATGGAGGGAGGTGCCACACAACACAACAGAAAAGTTACCATTGGAGTCACTGTTCATGACATCACAGCCACAAAATGGTTAAGAGGAGTGGGCTAACGGCATTTAAGGCCAAAATATTTGAAGATCCGCTGCCAAAATAACATTAATAATCGAAATTTGGGGGCAACAACCAGATTTAAATTCAAAAACCCCTATAAATTATGCGTGCCAATCCAACAGAGAACACTTTGCACTGTGAGAGTTTTTATTGAAATTTGACATTTGTCGATGAGTTGAGCATTTTGGGAGGAATTCTTTGCACACATAGACATGTCTCTTGAAGCTCGTGAGTTGTTTATGGAGATGATGATTGCCACCACCGTTGAGGCTTTGAGTGTGGAAGAAGCCATATATGATGCCCCAGGCCCTGAAATATCTAGTGCTAAAGCTATGCCTGTCATGTCCACGGAGCCAAGGTCGCCAAGGCCGAAACAACCCATGACGAAGGAAAAGAAACCTAAAGTAAAGGAGAAGTAGAAGAAGTCAGCACAAATACGTGCTTCCCCCATGAAGCATAGTGCGACACCAACCCAGAAGAAATATAACCAGCCAACAAAAGGCAAGAAAAGGGTTGTCGACTTGGAGGTGGAAGAAGACCAAGGAATGAAGGATATCGATGTTGAAGGCACAGATCCCATCACAAAGCTCCCTGGGTATATCCCTTCGAAAAACAGGAAGGAAAAGATCACCAAAGACACCGAATCATAAAAATTTACCATCTCCATGCCCTTGCTACCTAAGCAGGTGCTTTTTGAAGGTTTGCAGCTCACGTGATTCCCATTATTGAACATGGAGGACTGGGACCTAGTCGATCATGCTAAGTTCCCACACTTAGCGACAAATAATTTAATGAAACATGTATACTATGAAGGCATGGGTGTGACTGATCTAAAAATGGGGCTCTTAGGCCTCTTGTCTAACTTATAAGAACCTCTCCCATTTCCAAAGCTTCTAATTTTCCCAAGTCTTAATGATTAACCAATGTAGAAATAAGAAATGCTTGAAAATATGGGTGTATGATTGTATTTGTTTTTAGCTAATTATTTACTTTAAAATCTATCATTTGTGCTAATATGGGGAGGTACTTAAACTGATATATATATGCATACAACAATAGTGAAAGCAGCAGTAAAAACAAACACATAAGACAACAATATAATATGAAGTTCACCCTAATATTTTGGGCTACATCTCGTTGAGCCCTAATCAACTCGATTAGGCTTTCTGGGATTATGGCAATAGTTCTTTTACAAGTGCTACACTTAACTCCAATGTTTTATACAAGAACATTGGGCTTAGAACACCATCTTATCCCTTGGCTCTTGGAGCTCTTCGGTTTTCTAGCTTTCGATCTTGGCTCTGGCTCTGGCTCTTGCTCTAGCTATGGCTCTAACTTTGGCTCTGGCTCTAGTTCTTGCTCCCAGCTCTCGATTCTGGCACCCGCTCTTGCTTTTGGCTCTAGTTGTGGCTCGTTGCTCTCTACTTTGGCTTTTCTAATCTCTTTCACTTGGCTTTTACATGCCTCTGCGAATTTCTCAACCTCCAAGCAATTCCAACAAAAATGTGCTACTATCAATTGAGCTCTCTGGCTTTTCACTCGACCTCCAAGTGACTCCCCAAACTCTTTGCGCATTCAACATTTTCTTTGTTGTTCACACCACCAACCTCTGGTGGCTCTGCCTATTACAGTGATCTCGGCTCTGGTTTCCCCTCTTCCAGGTCTGCTCTACTACTTTTGGTTGCTCTCCTTTTCTCCCCTTTTTACTCTTTGTCTGTTCATGGCTTAACACCAATACATCTCATGATTGTTCACTTCCTCTCTTGGCTCTTTAGATCGCCTACCTCTATCTACTAGAATTCCTTGCTCTACGTCATCATCACTGTAATGCTTCACAGAGAGGTGGCCACTTGTCTCCTCACGAGCTGAGCTAGATCTTTCTCAACCCATTCGTTACTTCGATACTCTGCGAAATGATTCATCTGCCAACTCAGAGGTCCAATCAGACTTCAACCTTTATGTGCCGAAGTTTAGTTTCTCTGTCGAATCTGGTTTCCCATTAGGCGCAATCTTCGTCGTTAGATCTGGGGCCTCCAGATCCTATGGTTATTGCTCTTATCGCATGGTTAACTTGCTCGTATGTTAGCCTGCAATGAGAGCGGTTTTCTCTCTCATCCACTGGACACGCGTTAATCAATGTATGGAATTGCTAGGTCCTCTGACAAACCTGCTTATTGCCCGAAATGCCTTTGTTATTCCACCAGTTTTGGAGCGTCTGACCCACCATATATTTTCAGTACTTTTCCCACAGTTCTCTAGTTCCCCTTCTGACCGTGCACTCGGGGCTTTTCCTTCTCGAGGGGTTTTGCCCAGGGATGCACGATTTACGCTAATCGCGCATCAGAAACAACCTCCGTTTTCTAGTCTAAGCCTCCTAATTGTCATTTTTGCGCCATGCATAGTCCCCATGGGCCAATGATCAATGCGCTTTGACCGAAGGTCCTCATTGCTCTATGCTGGCTACAAATTGTCGTTGTTCAGAGGTTATTTCTAATAGGCTTCGACATCCATAAGGCTTTAAACTTCAGTATGAGTTTTTATAGAGTTTGGGTAGCTTTAAGAGAGTTTAAGGATACAATTCAGATCAATGATAGTGCTGGAAATAGAGGAATGGATCTGGGATGTTGAGTAATTCATGCTGCTCAACCTGCTTTGGGTGCCACATTACCACCTCACCCCAATTAACACAACTTACATACGCCAGCTGCTCACTCTGGTGCATGATGGGTGTTTATGGCTAGGAGTGCCTATATCCATCACAGACATGCTTATTCACAGGATTGCACACTTGTCACATGAAGGTTTGAAACCAACTTGGGAATTTGGCAGAAAGATAGGGGAGAAGGAGCTTGCTGAGCAAATGAAGAAGGAGTATGCACTGGTAAAAAAGGTGCATGGGTATTTCATCCTGTTAATAAACGACCTCGCAGTTCAACTGGCCATGCAGATATTGGCTAGAAAGGTGATGAGGAAATGTCATGCAGATGAATTTCTGGTGCCCGTACTATCTCTAGCAGCTCAGTGCATGAAAGGCATACTCTTCAATTGGTCCACATACCTATTCCAAGAATTCCTCATGAATTTCCGTGAGGTCCAGGAGGAAACTAAGCCATTTCATTATGCTTGGCTACTTCTGTCGATTGTATTGGTTACATGGGAGCTACAAGAGGAAAGCCAGTTTCCTCCATTGGAATAATGATTACCGGAGGTTGTGCAATTCACCTCCTTATAGGCTATGAAGGAGCTCACATGCATAAGTGAAACGAAGATTTTTTGGGTCCTGATGGATGCAAGTCTCCGTATGGCAGTTAACTAGTGCCTAAGGTTGTCTCCAACCTTGTACACACAGCTATCAGCCTACACAACCTTCAAGGCATAATTTCTTGGGTATATATCCAGGCACGAAAGGATCCCGCACAAAAGTGGCATGATTTTCCATACTTGGCAACAGATACTGATGTACATACAAACATTGGGAGGAGTCCAGAAGGATCTTCATGAAGGTCTAAAGGCTATCGGGATAGAGTTGCAGTACTGATCCCTAAGGGCTTATAGAGCTACGCGAAGGTGGATTGAAGGCACTAAAAGACATCACACTGGTCTTTGGATGCGGAAACTTGGTTCCAACATCTCCCCACACTGCTTTGGGTGAAACTGTAGCTAGTGCTAGATGGGATTTTGCTGAAAGGGACAATAATGTATGGTTTTCTTGGTTGGCACAACTAAATCTGAACCTGGCTCAAGACCCCCTAAACCAATAACTACCCCACAAGAACCGACATAAGTAATGGATGTTTGGCATAGGTTCACTGAGTTTGCACAAGATGAAGAAATGAGGACAGAGAGCCTTGTCACCCCACAAGAACTAACAAGAGTGTTCTTGGGAGAAGGAATTTCTTCTATCTTGCACACATATGCAAGGGAATACCAAGAATAGGAGGCTATCACTCCTAAATATCTCACTAAAACATCAAACACCACCTCAAAGATAATGAAGACAACCATGAACATGACATAAATAAGTACCCATTATCCCATGCCTTTGTATATATGCTTGATTATAAAAACAAAATTTTGTCGAGGGAAACTAGAAAATTGTAGACCACCATCAATGGATTAATAAATGTGCTTAAGGTGAGGAAATCCTTTGACAAAATGGGGTCCCTTTCTCAATAAACAAACTCCTTTGTTTCTAAAGAAATAAATGATGAGCACCAGTATTTTGGCAAGAATGCTGCAACTCCTAGGGCTACCCACATTACTTTATCAACATGGGGTTCATACAAACTTGGAAGTGACAGTGTTGTATACACAAGTAGATGAAATGGGTCCACTCTTTGTCACTGCTTAGCTAGCAATAGAGCACTAGGGTTTCTCAAACCAACCTTCTATTTATTTAGAAGAAGTTTGATTACCAATGGAGAAAGGGGAATTTTACCCCAATTGAGAGGATTGAAATATTGTCTACTACATTAATGAAAGACTTAAATAAATGCTTTAAACGGACCACTCATCTAACTATTTGTTAAGATCTCTTACTTTAGAAGAATTCTAAGCTAATATATGTGTAATCCTAACTATCCTAGTCATGCAATCTAAGATAATCATACATTTTATTGTTGTGCATATGAATGAACACAATAACCTTTTTCCTTTTTGTCCTTTTTATGAAAATATAAATGCTAAATATTTTTAGTGGTATGGTAGGTGGGTTAGGTGTGGAGAGAGATGGTTGTAAAGGGTTAGATGGCTTGGGAGGCAAGAAGGGGTCTTCTCCTAACTTTGTGGGTGCATTTTCCACAAATCGACCTCAAAATAGGCCACTACAGGTCATCCTACAGGATGTCCTAATGCACCTACAGGATGTCCTAATGCTCCTACAAGATCCCCTGTATTCCTACAGGATTTAGCTGAAAGCATAAGGAGGGGTTTGGAAGGTGGTATAAGGCTTAGGGAAGGTGAATGATGGAAGAAATAAGGCAAGGGAGTGGCTAGGACTTCCTCAGAAATCAAATGAAAGTTTGTAAGATGGTTGTATTTGTTCAACAAACATGGAAATTTGTTCTTTTGGAATGATAAATTGGTTGATGGGCTTAGTGGCTTTTGGTGGTCATGGATGGATGAGGTTAGGTAGGGGCTACTAACATGAAATCTTCTTGCACTATTGAAACTCCTGCAATACACACATCACTAGAATTTACCCATGAATCATGTCAAACAAGAAAGATTCCCAATCAATATAAGAAAACATAATCCCATTATTTAGTTGCCTAGTTCATCCATGGAAATACTTGTAGAAGATTGGTAATTATCATGAGATCTAATACAAAACTAGAGATATCAAAAATAACAACTCAAACCTATTCTTGGAAATTAAAAGGATGTTGGCCTAATTAGCAAAAAACCCTAAATTCCATAAGAAATCAGAATTCTATCTTTTTGGGGTTGAATAGGATTTTTTCCTCAAACCATAGTCCTTGAAGGGAGGAGTGAGGCCAAATCCACCTGCTATCAAAATTTTTGGTATTCCTTTATCTCTCTAAAGCTACTACTAAAGCTATTCACAAATGGTAGCAAGCTAATCAAATTCACCACTAATTGCAATGAAACAATGCCAAAATCAATCCAACAATTAATCTATGAAATAACCTAAGCATACTAGTAAAATAAGAGGAAACTCTTCTCCTAGGGTTGGGCTCTAACACAAGAGTTTCAGCCCTCTAATTCAACTCAGTGCTGGATCAATGAAATGCTCATTCTCATTATCATATCAGAAAATTACATAACGATGTTTTTCCACAATCCTTTAACTCGAAAATTCCTAGTGATCTTAGTGCTGGATACCTATACCAATAGGTTTCATATTTCATGATTGGCAAATATAAGTGCCAAATATGCTCCATTTTTGCTGCTACAAAGGTTCCATATTTGCAAGAAAAGAGAAGGTGTATATAGGCCTGCATATTCACAAAATTTTATGGATGACCCAACAGTCTAATCTGGATCATGCCATGTTTTCAATTTATGTTGTAGAATAGAGAAAGAAATCTGTCCAAACTGTTTAATCTTGGCAGATCAGTAGCTAGGTAGAGAAACTAAGGTTCCCAAATGCTTAATCTGGGGCCTTGGAAGGAATAAGGGTAGCATTAGATAGGAAATGAAAGCAAAAAATCCAATGTAAAAGAAAAGGAACTTAAAGGGTTTGCAAGCCTAAGTGCGCCCTACAAGAAGAAATAAAAAATGTTAGGCAAAATAGTTGGGTAGGTAGATGGGGTTGCAGAAGTGCTGTTTCTTCCAAAGTCAAAGTTGCTAATTATGTACAGGAAAAGCAACACACTGGAGCATGACTAACTTCCCTGTTTTCATTTGTATATCACTCATTATTAATACCCTTTCCCAAGTTGTGTAGATAAGAGAAGCTTATGGCTTTGTGGTGTTCTTATGGCCTTAAAAGCCACATTTCTTGTGCAAAAAGTCTTTTCATTTTGATCTACTCTTTACACTAAGTTATTTTCAAGAAAACTTGGTTGTCCTGATCCTCATCCATATTTTCCCCCCACATTAATAGCTAATCCTATTATGTAACTCCCCTATCTTACCCTTCCCTACTAGTATTAACACCATGGTGTATAAACCCCAAAATTTGTATAAATATCCCTCCCCTTGGCATTATAGCCATATGGTCTGTTCAAAAAAGGAATCAAAGTGACACCTGGTCACTTTGATGAACCTCTTGGTCATCTCTCTTCCCATTCCATGTCATTTTATTCATATAGCCCTCATTTGCAAAGAAAGACCATAGTAAAACCCCTCCTACCCATAACCCCTTTTTCAAAACATGACAAAACCCGAAAAAAACCATAAAACCCAAGGTTCTCCGCCCAAATATTTAAATGAATATTTTAATTACATGGCGGGCCCCTTCCCAACCTACACGACCCATCGGAGGACTCGCCAGCCGTCCGATCTCCGTCGCCCAGGTCCAAAGGTGGGCGGTCAATTTCACTCCCCGACCTGCCGACCCTTAGCATCCGGGGAAAATGGTTTTGGGCCCGTACAAGGACGCGTGGCGGGCGCTAAGGTTTTTCGGAGCCCCCTCCCTGGTACCGCCTTTGTCCCAAAGGTGGTGCGGGAAACCCGCTTACCACCATCTAGTTTACCACTCTCCCTCCTGCGTCACACTAACGTCATCCTGACGTCACCTTACCTTTGCCCGCCCTCGCGCCCCATGGCCCTCCACGCAGCCCTGCCACCGCATTAGCCCGCCACCGTGTCCTGCCACCCTGGCTCGCACCTCAGCGCCACGTCACCTCCGTACTATGGGCCCACCATGACGTCATGCTGACATCATCGGCGGAAAAGCGCCAATAGCAGCTTTTTCCAAAATTCAACGTTATAAACGGCCAAATGAGCCGTTTTAAGTCATTTTCATGCGTAAAAGAAGGAGCCGTTGACAATCAGCTGCCGCGAAATTTGTCTTCCAGCCAACAAATTCAAGATTTCAACCGTTGCAAGTCCACAATTCGACTGTGCTAAGCCTCCACAGCCCGGCTCACAAGCATCCAAGCTAGTTTTTCCAGGTATTCAGCCGGTTTCCTACTTCGCCCATGCATTTCAATTCTCTGTAAAAAATTCACCATTAAGCACCAGCTAAGCTCTTGAAATTCAGCTCTGCATGTCACACAAAGTGAACCCAAGTAATCTGCACCACCCCTAAACCCCAATTCGACAGAGGAGTGCTCGTTTCGCGGGCTAAAGACCTCGAAATTCCCCCCTAGGTGCTCGGCATTGTTCCCTTTTGCCAAGTACAGGCCACCTGTTGTCATACCAAAGAAACCTCACTGGCTCTGTAGTCTCTCATTAACAACTCACATCCCTGTGAATTTCACAGCAAACTACAAAAGCCAGCTTGCATTATCCCCTGAAGGAAGGACACCAAACTGTGTCAACAGTTGACCTGCAGCTAAAACTCTTTAAGGACTTGTCAAACCATTACCCCTACCTCTACAGATTAGCTTCTATCATGGCATCTCCTGCAACTTCATCCATCAGTGTGGCCTCACAGAGTTAAACAAATAAGGAGCTGGAGGCCCTGCCATTAGTAGACAAGGATGGTCTCATTGGAGACTTTGAAGGAAATAGAGACTTCTTGCAGACCTTCAGTAGACTGAGGGAAGACTATAAGGACGGGCGTGGTACACATGGGATTTGGGAGTCAAACCTGCCCTATTACTGTCTCCCAGCTGTGAATGTTTTTCCCAAAATCATTCACCTCTGTGCTGAACACTATGATGCCCAGCACAGAGCTGTCAGCACCCCATTAGGGAGGATCCTCTTTTACATCAATGCTGAATCCATAAACAAGATGTTACAGTTTGACCAGACAGAGTTGCTGATCCCATTCTCCATGAATTATTTGATGGAAGCTGGTGACAAGATAACCAGTGAAGAGCTGCAAAAGGTCATCAGGAACTTCATGAGACCTGAGTGCCAGACTACAGAGCCACCCCCTTATCTGAATGAACAATTCAATGATGTAGGCGGGCTGTTACTGGATATGATAGCCTATGTGTTGGGGTACCAAAACAGTGAGCATGTGGATAGAGCCATGCTAGTGTTGCTGTCTGTTTATAGCCCATACCAACCCCCTGCCCGAAAGTACAACTTTGCTAAGTTCATAGCCAATAAAATTCATGACCAGTTGACCAAAGTGGACAGACAGGGGGTCTTCAGGTACTTAGCTTACATTTACCATCTGTTCATGTTTTATCATTCAGAAGCCTTCCCATGCTATGTCAGAAGGCTGGATCATACAGGGGAAAGAAGATCTGTTATCTTCTGGACCTCAGTCTATCACAAAGTCACAAATTCACCCTATACCTACTGTGAATTTGTTGACCAGTTTTTCTACCCAATCTCCTGCATGTTGATGAAGTCACCACCTCCCAGGATATCCAATGAGATAAAGAAAGCTTTGCAGCTTTCTAAGAACAACAAAATAGGTGACTGGTACCTATATGAATATCATACAGTATTCAGGGTCTATGGATGTGAGCTCTGTCCATACAGGCTCCCCAAATACGTACCAATGAGGTTGTTTGCCTTGGAATATTACAGGCAACTGATTCAGTCAGACCTTACCCACTTCCACAGCTCCAAGAAAAAGGCTCACCTTAACTTCAAAAATGAAATGGGCCCTTTCATCATGAATAAGAAGGAAGGATGGGAAGCTGCAAATTTGATCCTGAAGGACAATTAAAATCTTTCCTATAGCTTTCGATGGGTCCCTTATGACCCTCAAGGATTCATCTCTGCTAGGAGAAATAAGTATAGGCTCCTAGCCATTAAGCATTGCCAATACCCTCACATAGAAAAATATGCCAACTTACAAGAATGGCAACCGGATACTCTAGTTGAGGGTCTAACTGAGGAATAAAGAATGCTTAAAAATGTCAAGGAGCTTGAAAAGACAATTGACCTAGATTATGTGTAGCAGGTACCCTTCAGACTGCCTTACTCAGTGGGACAAGGGACCTCAGTTACAAGGACTGCACCGCAGGCACCTACTACATCAGTATCAGCAATGGACAAATGCAAAGGCATACTAGGTGCAGAGGATGAGCTGGTAAAGGGACAAATTGAGAAACAGGTAGAACAACAAACAGAAAAGGAAACAGAGAAGGAAACAGGGCAAAAGACACAGCAGGAGACACAGCAGAAAACAGAGCAGCAAACGGGCCAGCAACAAGAACAAGCTGATAAGCCATAGAATGGGCTGCCAGAAACTCCTGCAATATAAATGCCACCACCTCAAACGCAGCAGTCAACTGCCCCAGTTCTACAGACCCCAGCACATGAAGAAAGGGGAATAAAAAGACAAAGAGAAGAGTCCACTCCTCTCAGTGGATCCTCCGACCAGCCAGAAGCCAAAAGGCAAAGGGCATATTCCCCACAGGTGGAAGACATTACTGAAGATGTCTTAAAAATTTCAACAAAGGACAAGGAGAGCAGCCAGCAGACAGGAACAAGCTCCTTTCAGCAGGAGAAAAATTTACAGGTTAGCTTGGAGGTGGCCTCCCAATCATAGCAGAGCAAGAAGCCAAAGACCACCAAGGCTTCCTTCAAACAAATAAAGGCTCAAAATGAGCTATTGAGGGCTGAGGTGTACAAACAGTTTATAGATGCTACACCAGCCATGCAAGAAAGACTGATGTCTGTTTATGACATCTAAGAGGAGAAGATAATATTCAGTCATTTTAAGCCCAAGGGGCCGCAGCCTAAGACAGCTGCAGACTTCATAAAGACAAGGGTGGAGGTCCTGGCTAGAGATATACACCCCATGGACCAAATCGAACTCCACAAGCAGGCTGGAGAGATGGTGTATGCCACCCTAGTAGAAAAGGCCACATTGGCCCATGAGCTGAAAGAATCGTTGAAAAACACTAACACTCAGCTGGACATTGAGAGGATGTCCTCCAAAGCTAAAGACAACAGAATAAAATCACTTGAAGATATCATTGTTGACTTAGGGCATGATCCTAATGATCCAACAGGCGTTAAGGCCCTTATGAAGAAGAAAGATGATGACCTCAGTTCATTGAGGAAGAGGTTGAAGCTGCCACCCACTGAACACCCTCAGACAGCTGAGCTTCAAAAGCAAAAACAAGTAGAGGATCAGCTAGACCTCTTGCTGCAACAGGATCAGAGGATAAGAGAATTGGAGAAAGAATTGGAGGGAGCAATACAAGACAAGCAGGGAGAATCCACTTCCCAAGCTCCTCCAACTACTTCTACAACAGCAGCAACATCAGGGGCAACAGGGGCCCCCACAACAGAAGCAGCAGGTACATCAGCAGCTCAACAAGATAATCCGACTATAGAAGACATAACCAAGGCTGTCAAGAAAATGGAGCTCCAGGCTGATGAAATAAAGAAAACCAAGGAGAAGTTGGCAGAGCTGGAGTCGAAATATGACAAATCCAAGATGACGGTGGCTTAGCAGGGCAGAGAAATAAAGGCCCACAAGGATAAGATAAAGGCCTTAGAAAAAGAGTTAAATCTAGAAACAACCATGGTCGAGATAAAGAGGATTTTATGGGCCAAAATAAGCAAATCCATCACACAACAATGGAAATAAATAAAGACAATACATCAGCAGATGGAATTGCTAGGCCAAGCACACATAGAGATAAATAAGGCCAAAGTAGTACTGGGAAACAGGCCAGAACAGGCCAATAGGATGGTAGACTTCCTGAACATGCATGAGCAGGAGGAATTGGCAGCCATGGGTATTCCCAATAGAACAGAAGCTGTCCTCCTTACCAAGAAAGTGCTCACCCTCAGGAGTTATATACAGGCAGTGGAGAGAAAGTGTTTTGAGATGACAGCAGATGTGGAGGAATTTAGGATCAAAATGGCAGAACTGCAAGCAAAAGGCCTGCCCAGCCTCTTAACTAGTGCAGGAAAATTGGTCTCCCAAGAGCAGTTTGCCAACAGAATGGTGACATACATTGAAAATCAGATCACTGCATCTGGCAGTGCATCTGAACAGACAGGGCCTCCCTCAGGACAGAATTTATATGATAAGCTGGGAGGCCTATTCTTCATCGAAAATGAAGTAAATCACCTTTTTGAGACTCCTCCTAATTTTTTCAAATATACAGAGGCTGATGAAACCTTAATAAAAATTAGGAGGCATCAGATGCCCAAGGAATATTGGTGGCAATCAATGCTCAGAATTTTGCCATGTTAGCTTCAGCTATTCAGTCACTACCAGCCCAGATCAAATACAGGACAGCATGAGGATAAAGCGAGCATTTAAGGCAGTTAAATGCGGACCCAACAGATGGACCATGACAGCTGGCCAAAGGACAAAGTAATGCACAAAACTTGGTGGTACACCCTCAGTCAACTCCAAGAGCCACCAAGTCAGCAGTCTCTGACCACTTCCTGACAGGGCTAAGAGGACACACAAACTACATCTGCACGGACATGCCACTCAGCAGTTAAATCAAAGCATTTAGCCACTTCAACCAACTCCGTAAGCTCGAAATGCCAAGATTGTTCTGACAGGAGTTAATAGCTTTTATAGCTCATTGAAGATTGTAATAACTGCTCATCTACCAGCTCAGTACTATTGTAGGAAGATATTTTCCCTCTCAGATGACTCATACCTGAGATATTTTTGTAATAGACTTCTATATATTTCCCCTCGCATTTGTTAGCAGGGGTTGGACTCCAGATGTAAAAAATCTCTTGATTTCTCTTCTGTTACTCTTATGTTGTAAATATTCGGACAACTAATACAAAGAATGATGGGATTTCTCCAAACATTGTCTCTCGTGATGACTTGCTGGTGTATGGCTCAAAGTTGCAGGATTCCTGTGTATTCCATGGCTCAATAAGTTTTCTCGTTACTCTCTGTTATATGTATGTTTGTTATACTTTCATTGTATCGTTCATGCTTTCCATGGATTCAATATCTAAATGGCCAAGAAAAAGAATAGTCCCAGGATTTAATCTTTGATTACCCTGGACTCAAGCCTAGCCATTTCATATGTTTTCCTCAGTTATGGTATTTAAAGAGAAATTCTTCAGTGCTACCTTTAATACTATATCATCACACGAACATGTTATTTCAGGAATTCAAGTAATTGCTCCTAAATAACAAACCTCTTTCACACTAGTCAGCTTAAGTAAAGAACCCCTAAATGCTCTTTGCTAGTTGTCTATCATCTCACCATCACAATTTATAGTTTGTTTTGTGAAATACACACAGGCCCTGTAACTTCAGCTGCACCACGCCAAGATTTCAAGGAATCAATAGTTACAGACCCCATTGCCTAATGGATTAGTGCCTTTTGAGGATAGCGCTCCAAAAAACTATCAGAGGCATCCTCCCAACCAAACATAAAAAACAACCAAAAATTCACTTCATAACTAGCCTAAAACTTCATTAAAACAGTGACAAACCTAACAGAGAGAGCCCTCTCTAATTACAGCTGGGCTAGAAGCTGTAATCCAAAGATTGGTTAGTGGTTACCCCGGCCGTATTCCCTTGGGAGTCATAGGGAACAACCTGGGTGTTAACAGCTAGTACAAAAGAAAAGGGGAATCTTTGGAGCATTGTAGCAGGTAGCAGCCTGCGTACTAGTAAATGGATCGGCTAGAACAAGAGCAAAGGGGGTTGTAGCTCCCGTACTGGTATAAGACTGCACCAGTACAAATATTGTAAAAGGATTTTCTTATTAAGAAGAAGATTGAGATGACTTGCAGCAGGTGGTTTTCTCCCGCTTTGGGTTTCCACCTTATATCATGGTGTTCATGTGTGTGCCTTATGTGTGATGATCTATTCTATGTTACTGCATCTGTTAACTGATAATATGGTTGATAATGTTCTAATGCACTCATTGAAGATCAATTAACTTAATCATAAGAAGTGTGGAAGTAGCATATATGAATCTGATTATGGAAACAAAAAGGTTTTATTAATGTGACAATACTGATTCACCCCCCCTCTCAGTATTATTTCCAACAATTGGTATCAGAGCAGGTCCTTTGATAGAAGCTTGATCGCTTGAAGGAGATCCATGGAACAATGGGAAAGAAGCTTAAGAAGAAAGCACTGAAGAAGAAGAAGACATCTCAGAAGAACTATGACAGTAGGAGAATCGATTGGGGATTAGATATAAGAAGCTCTTTAGATTCAGAATCAAATGAAGATGATCTATCAGGTATGAATGTGCTATCCTCTGAATATGCAAAAATTGGAAGTGTCAGTGAACCATCTGAATTTGGTCTTATGGGTGAACAAGAGAGATATCAAATAGAGGCAGAATTTAAAAGGCTTTCAGACATAATCAAAGATCAACAAGATCTTTTGAACAAAAGGGAATGTGACTTCAAAAAGGTAAAGGAGTTAGTCAAGGTCAAATATCAAAATTTGCTAAAAGCCCAGTAAGAAGAAGGAAACAAGGTAAGGAAGTTGCAGGACAAAGTCAATGAAAGGAGAACAACCATCAAGAATCTCAGAGATAGATCCAGTAATTATGAAAGTCTTGAAGCTACGACCCTCTCACTAAAGAAAGAACTTGAAGAAGCCAAGAAGCAGAATAAAGATCTACTCCAAGGTATTGAAAAACAGGAAAACGAAGTTATCAGTTTAAAAGCACAACTGGAATGTGCCTCCAGAGTTCGTCAAATGCTACAGAATGTGAATGAAGAACAAGAAAATGAGATACTCAATCTAAGGCAACAAGTGGAAGAAGGAAGAAAGTCTGAAGAAATTTTGAAGAAGCAATGTCTTGAAAAGGAAGAATAGCTTCAGGTTGAGGTAAATATCTTGAAAGGTAAATTAGAAGAAAAGGATAAGCTTTTACGATTTTAAGATAGATCTAAAGTCTTGGATGATATTCTTAGTAGTCAAAGGTCTCCTGCTATAAAGACTGGTCTTGGTTTCCATGAATCGGTTGAAGGTGAATCTAGTTCACAAGGTGAAGCAAGGAAATCTAAAGAGAAATATAAAGTGATCAACGAAGAAATGAAAGATCCATCTCATCATCAACCAAGGAAAGAGATTCCTCAAAGAAAATCCTTTACTCCTCCTATGAATAATGCTGAATGTTATGTATGTCATAATCTTGGACATGTTGCAACTAGATGTAGAAGAAGAAGGGTTCAAGATCATTATGCAGAAAGGTCATCTCAATCAAGGTACTTTTATGTATATTTCTTTGCTTGCAATATGTATGGCATAAGGCTGCTGACTGCTACAGAAGGAATATGAAACATGTAAGATGTTATGCATGTAACAAGCTTGGACATATAGCTAAGGAATGCAGGAACAAAGTGTGGGCACCATATCAAAAGGAGAAAATGACATCATCACGCTTGAAGATATGGAGGAAAAAGGAAGTACAGTCATAGAAAGGTAGCACAGCACAACGTACAGACATACCAGAATCAGAGGGAGCTGAAAGTACAAAACTTCAGTGTCCTGAATCCCATATGCAAACTCGATAAAGGGAAGTTGCGTATATACGCGAGTTGGATACTGCACAATCGCGTATATGATTGTTTGAAGAAAGGCAGTAGGGAAAGTGAAGTTGGAAGTGAATCTATGAAATATGATCTCTCGAGCACAAGATCAGATCTAGGAATCTGACTGTCAGTGGCACAGAAGAAGATTGTTAATTGGGTTCTAATCAAAGGTACGCAGATCATTCACTGTGAAAATGCGGGCGTACGCAGGTGATACACAGTGGAAGTGCGAGGATACGCAGCAAAGGCACAGTCGCAGTGCGTATATATGCGGTGTAACAAAAGATCACATGCAGACAGACGCGGCAAGGCAGAAGAAGAGGTGCGTAGCAAGATCAAGGTACGCGGCGCGATAGAAGGATAACCTGCGGAGGTACATAGAAGTACGCAGTGCGATAGAAGCAACAGGTGCGTGGGGTACGCGGTCCAACTGATGGCACAGGTGCGTAGGTACGCACTGTAGTAGAAGGCTGTCTGCGTGAGTACGCAAAAACACAGAAGGATAGGTGTGTGGATACGCAGAAGAGAGAAAGATGATGTGCGGAGCCACGCAGGTCATATAATGAAAACCTGCGTATCTGTCTTAAGGCATTTAATGGCTGATTTTTTCTTGTTGATAAGATCTGACAGATGGCACCAGTTTAGGGGGAGCATATGTTTTTAATGCATTGTTGGCATTATGGGTAATAATCCTTGGTGATGATGCTTAAATGATTCATCTTGCTATGAGTTGTTCACATGGTTCTTGGATCAGATTTGTGATTGATTCTCTAATGAGGATAAGGAGAAGCACTTAGCTTAAATTCACATCTTCTTGATGATGAGTCTCTCATATGTTGTTGTTGGCATATGCATAAAGATTATATATTACAATTATGATGCATGATTCCTTTCATTCTTGGCACAAATGGATGAGGATTGTCGGCTGGATACAGGGATGATTATTCAAAGTTGCATTGTTGAAGACTTGATGATGATGAGTTCTTATCTTTATGATGATAGGTTTCTTCGTACATATGTTGATTGATGCAGATACTTGGTTCATGATGACTATGGTGTTTCTCTCATATGTGAATGATTCAAAAGGATGAGTTGATGCGGACATACCTTGATGATTCATGCACTAATGCAAGTTGTTGATCCAGTTGCTGTTGACAGATACTATGAAGCAGATCATACAGTGTTGTTGCTGATATTTATCTTAGGTGATTGGTCTTTTCTCATGATGTAATAGTGTGTCTCTATTGCAGTCATCTCTTCAGGTCATATAACGACCTATGTTGGTTTCCCCACTATGCCTGGGATGAATAATGTTATCATATGTAAACTTTTGGTGTATCACCATTATGACGGGTGATGGATGTATGTATTGAGTCTTTTGGTGATAGGGAGGTCATTTATGATATATAGAGTCATGTTCATCTTGTAGAACATCTTTTTGCAGTCAGGGGGAGCTTGAGCATGAACAACACTATATATCAGAGCAGACATCTCAGCTTGTTCTCAGAAAGAGCATTATCAGATTGGAGCACCATGGCATATACAAAGGGGGAGTTCATTCTAAGACTTCAGCAGATCTGGTTTATAGTCAAGGAGAGCATGTTCTTAGGGGGAGCATAACCCTTTTCCCTTGATGTCAAAGGGGGAGAGTGATTTGGTGTTGTTGCCATCAAGTTCAAAGGCGGAGATTGTTGGCATTATGATGTATGTGTTGTACTTGATGGCAACCCTCTCATAGAAGATCCTCTCACTTGTATACAAAAGAAATATCAGATGTGACAAAGTGCATGGGTTACCGAACAGCAAAAAGGGATCAGATGACAGTTCACAAGTAAGCTTTGCCATCAAGTCCAAAGGGGGAGTTTGTTGGCATTATGGCTAAAGTGTTGTCCTTGATGGCAACCCATACCGGCGATGGATCACTGTACAACAGGTCAATAGAAAACACTGATGAACAACTCTCAAATATTGAAGAAAATAAGGAGTACGCAGGCACACCGTTCAAAAGGCGCGTACACGCAGGCATGTCTTCTATAAAGTGCGTACATACCCGCAGGATACCCATTCATTGGGTGCGTACCCCCAGTGCACACACTTCAAGGCAGTTAAGCGCCCACACGTGGGGTTCTCATGGTATTTAGCCAACGGTATTGTGTTATCATGGTTTTGGCCTGTGGTATTGATTATTTTATTATTATTATTGAGC
>APFE030413510.1:612566-679540 GCA_000404065.3 Pinus taeda | reverse complement strand
GGATCGGCTAGTACAAGAGCAAAAGGGGGTTGTAGCTCCCGTACTGGTATAAGCCTGCACCAGTACAAAATATTGTAAAAGGATTTTCTTATTAAGAAGAAGATTGAGATGACTTGCAGCAGGTGGTTTTCTCCCGCATTGGGTTTCCACCTTATATCATGGTGTTCATGTGTGTGCCTTATGTGTGATGATCTATTCTATGTTACTGCATCTGTTAACTGATAATATGGTTGATAATGTTCTAATGCACTCATTGAAGATCAATTAACTTAATCATAAGAAGTTGTGGAAGCAGCATATATGAATCTGGTTATGGAAATGAAAAGTTTTATTAATGTGATAATACTGATTCACCCCCCCCCTCTCAGTATTATTTCCAACACAGAATTCTACATACCATTGGAAACCATTTTTAGATATCATCCCATATAGATGGGTTTCACCCACATGTAATATGATCTACTACATAAGTACTTGCTCCAAACTCTCTACACCTTCTATTTATTGAATTTAGGCTTCTATGATCAATATCAACTTTCGGAAATAATCACATCAAAATTCATTTGTCAATGCATTTCGAACCAATAAGTGTCGTTCATCTTGTCCTTAGAAAGAACCACACTTACTGGTTTGAAACACATCGAAAAATGAATTTTGATGTGATTATTGCCAAAAAGCCTTCTCAATAAAAAATTTATTTACCTTTACCACTCTTTTCCATTTCCATTACGAGTTGCAATGCCTTTTCCTTTTCCTTTGTCATCAATGGTAAGATATTTCGAACACCTCTTCTAGCTCGACTTGTCTAGGTAAGGTCAATTTGGTCTATTGGGATACAAAATGACTCTTTTAACTCAAAATAAAATATTTTGTTTTCTTACATATAGTCCAAATGTGGCTTTCACTCATGAATTTTGTTTTTGACTACATAAAACTTGGAAGCATGAAGAACATTCTTTGACTAGAAAAATAATAATAATAATAATAATAATAGTAATAGTAATTTCTTTTTCTTTTTTCTTTTTTTTTACATAAAATACAATTAAGTACAATTATAATTATGAAAAGTAAACCTAGTTATATTTTCAAAACTTTGAAGGTACCTAAGTCTACTTGGGTTGGGGGCCAACCTTGATACTTAATCCCCCTTCTTAGTACATTTACTTTCTCTGCATTTAGCTTAGTTATGTTTTTATATGAATCCCATATCTGAAAAGGAATTGTCTTTACATGGTTATTGAATAAGATTCTTTCTTATTTTGGTTATGTAAGTTTCTCTTATAGACTTAAAAATAGTTTCCTTCATGTGGTGGTGTTCTTCATTTAAAATCCAACTCATCCTTTCTATCATTTTACTTTTCTACATTTAGTAGTTTATAAACTCTTTATGAACTTTTCGTTTACCATTCAAACATGAATTTTTCTTCCAGTTAGATGGTATTGGTCCATAGGTATATTTAGTATTATTTTGATGCATTTAGTTCACTTACAATATCATATTTTCACTCATTGTTACACATTTTTGCAATCTACCATAAAGTTGATTTCTTCCTAGACGAGCTACACAAAGCTCCATGTGTTCCTATTCCTTTCATGAACCTATTTTTTATAGGTACTTGAGATTAGAAAGGATCCATTTAACCTTACACAACTTTCCTAACCCTTTTTTCCCTTCATACTACAGTATACCTCATAAAATTGTTGTTGCATGTTTCCCATAGAAAAATAGGGCCATTCTAATGCGGTACACAAATTGCCTTAGGATGCCTCTATATTTGCACCAAAATCATGTCTATCATTCCTTAGCACATTACAACACTCATTAGAGCTTGGATATCGATTCTAAAGGTTCAACGACCCCTTCAAAAATTTACCCTAGTAGTTGTAGGAAACACTTGCTCTCTTTTTGTAATTATGGTTTTTTGTTGGAATGTCTTCTTTTAGGTGTAAATATTTATCATGCACCATAAAATAGAATTTATTTGCCTCTAGAATTCTTGAAATTGCTTTCTTTTCTTTCTTGTAGTTAGTTCAGGTCTATTTCCTATCATTGTATTTTGCATAATTAGCGCAGATTCATTTCCAGCAAAACAGATTAGGTTTACCTCTTATCATTTACCTTTATGTAATTATATTAGGGATTACCTTCCATCATTTACTTTCTATAAGAGAGAATATGGATATACTTCTTTTTTCTCCTTTTCCTGCAATCAAAATTAGGTCTACTTTTTGTTCATTGGTTTTCCAAGCATTTTTTTGTAGCCTAGATATCAAAAGTGTTCTCTATACATTTTATCTTCTCTTCAATTGCATCAGAACAACCAAAGTAGAATATATTTCCTGTTGCAAATATAGTTCCAATACATCTTAAATTTTTACGAACCTCGAGATGATAATTAAAGTTGATATTCTCAAGAGTTTCATAATTCTTGTTGTAATATTGAGGGCCATCAAACATCCAAATTCCAACAACACCCATACCATCCAACCATGGAACCTTTAACCATAGAGAAAAAAGGTGCATGGACTATAGAAATGGAAGTAGACATCGTTGACTCCAATATAGAGCTTAAAGGCCAATTCATTATAGCCATAATTCCATAAGTCAAAACCTTGATGCAATTTAATTTCCAAATTTCCATGTCTAAAAAAGAACTAAATAAATCAAAATTGAAATCATAAAAAGTAGAGTTGAGTGAGTTAAACTTGGTAATTCCACCAATAAAAATAGCTTTCTATACCTCCTTGCAACCTTGGAGCGATATTAAATAAGGTCCAACAATACTAAGTCAAACCAGAATATACTATGGAAGTAAAGACATACCTCACGGGTGATCATTACAAGAAAACCCATCAACCTCCCACGTTGAGCCAATTTGATCACGGAGTGGAAGTGTGAACTGTATTCCACTAAAGGCTTCTAAAAGATGTTTGTTTCTATTACTATATAGGCACTTTCTTTCCACTCATGATACAAGTTAAGTTCAACCTCAATAATAATTGTCATATAGAATCCGAAAAAAGCAAGCATTTCTAAGAGCCACTCCTCATCATCATGCCAACTCATGCTAACAATTTCTTCGATCCAACTTAATTTATCACAATATATATCCTACCAATATCAATTCATGGATTTTAATGCTAGATATAAAGGAAATGACTAATAATTGTTTTGTCTCTTCCCTTGACCTAAATTCAAAGTTAGCCTATTCTCCAAATGCAAGTCAATCCCAACACCTATGTGGATCTATAATGAGCATCAACACCATACCACCATCTCTTTCTATATGTAACATAGACTAGTCTACATAAATATCATAGGGATGATATAGGGCCACAATAACTCATCTCTCACAAACTAACCTCTCACTTATTCTTTAAAGAACACCTATGCATGAAACAAGGCCTCAATAGTTTCCATAATGCCCATAATTTTATTAAGTGAATGTGTCTTTATTGACCCCTCAATTCAACATATCGTCACCATTTAATCATGGAAGTGGAGAACATGATAAAATTCCCATTAATCTTTTAATTCTCTGACCTATAATTGAACCCCTTGATTTGCCATTAAATTTTCTTCTTGATTGTTAATCCTGAGAAGAAGATATTTTATAGAGAAGAAAAATAAAATAACACATTTAAACCCGATCCAATGAGTGTTAAGTGGACTACTCAAAAATCATGAGAAATTAGTCAGTTACGACTACCTCTCATGGAAATCATCATAGATGAATGACTTACTTAATGTAGTTGAATCGCCAAAAATGATATCTAATATTTAATGTTATTAAAGACATTATTCAATTTTTTTTCATGTGGATGGAATTAGCTACAATATAATGAATAATAAGATTTGAATCAATAACCATTGCTAGGGAAGAAATATGTTTGTCTTTTGCTACTGTTCAAATACTTTTGCATACTTTGGCATTGCAAATGGATACCATGCAAATCAAAAGAAAGTAGGAGGAAGCAGAAA
Organism: Pinus taeda; assembly: GCA_000404065.3. Classification (NCBI taxonomy): domain Eukaryota; kingdom Viridiplantae; phylum Streptophyta; class Pinopsida; order Pinales; family Pinaceae; genus Pinus; species Pinus taeda. Next base: position 675,558 of record APFE030413510.1, on the reverse strand, counting down.
GGAAACTAGCTACTTTCTACCCGAGATGCACCAAAAGACATTTTAGAAATGAATGCTCACTGAATGTCATAGAAGTCTTTCTAGTCTGTGAATAAAATCATGCAACTGACAAATGCCCTTATTTTTAAGGACTTAATGTTGTTTCCAAGGGTAAAAGGTGGGACAGAGCAACTTTTCTTCATTAATCAAAGAAGTCCTGAAGGACCTGTTGATGCCTCTAAAATCATAGAAACAACATTGGGGGATAACCACCTGGTCTGGACCTTCGTACAACTCCTTTTCCATTTGGGATGGTGGCTTTGACTGGGGATTATGGGACTAGTTTCCCAATAATGTCTAGTTTGATGAATGAATGTTTTAATGTATATTGGAGATGGTAGGTGGCTTAATCTATGACTTTAAAATATACAAATATACCTACATAACCTGGGTAATCTAATAACAATGATATTCTTGATAATTCCTAATAGAAAAACAATCATATAAATGATTTGCTTATCTATAGAAAGGTGTATTTAAATAATGATTACTTTGTTTAAGAAATTAAACAAAGTAATTATGAAAACATATGGCGTGACATCATAGTATTTATTGCTGATATATATCTCTAATTGTAACAATTCTAAATCGTTCAAAAATGACTCAATATATAATTATTTGAAGCATATGAATATATCAACAATAGAAAAAATAAATGAAATGGCAATTAAATCAAGACAAAAAGAATCAGTGATAGAAATACCCCATGTATTTCAGGTCTTGATCTGTAAATAACATTCCGGTTCCACCTCTTTATTACAAAACCTTTTAGGAGATACAAAAGTGCAGGTCTTGAAAAAATTATTTCACAAAAATCTAAAACCTTGATCCACTGCTTATAGAAAAAATAAATTTAGAAGCGCAGAAGTGCAATTTCTCAATTCTAGTTTTTGTACAAATTGAGGACCCCTTGCTCAATAACATGAAAGGGTTTATATAATAGAACTAAAACAAATTGTCAATATAAATCGCTTAGAGTTGTTGGAACTATAAATATGCAAATCTAGGATTTACATTATGAAAATAGTAGTGTGATTCCCTTTGGAAAGGATTCATTGTATCTACTTTTGTTCCTCTATCCACTACTGACAAATTGAGAGCATGTTCTGAATTTCCAGAGGATGACTCATCCTTGAGTGTAGTTGTCCCGTGTGTGTGGCATATAAAAGCTCGGGGACCACGTGATCAGCAACATCGGTAAGGCATTTGATAGTCATTTGTTGACTCTGCAGTTTTACCAAAAATACCAAAATTCATCCCAAGTAAGGCTTCGTACTTTGCTATGTTGTTCTTCTTTGGTGGCTAAAACCTGCTTCCATTGATGTTTTAACATTTTCACTTTTGGAAGCATTCCAAGGAAACAGTCAGAAATCAAATTTACTCCATATAAATTATCATTTACCAGCTCTGTCACATTGTTCATTATAGATTTGGCCCTGGAAGTAGCCCTTTCTACCTTTATTAACTGTGTTTCCCATTCCGAAAATAATACTTCTTTATGTGACTCTTGAATTTTTGGTAGGTTAGAAGCTCTTCCTTCCATTGTGCTTTTCCATTTGAGGAAATTAGTGACCTTGTTGTTGGCATTATCATACAGGTGTTGTCCTTGATGGCAACTCACTCAGAGGTATGATACAGATGTTGTCCTTAATGGCAACTCAATCAGATGACAAATCATATTACAACAGGTCAAGAGAGTGGTATACGCAGGTTAGCCTTGATGAAAGTGTGTATACACACGAGTCAGCAGAAAAAAAGGAACGTATACGTACACATGCAGGTTCACCGAAGGAAAGGCGTGTACATGTTGGAAAACTATGTTTTGGTCTGTGGTATTTAGTCCATGGTATTTTGGTATTGGTCCATGGTATTTGATCCAAAGTGTTGACCCAAGGTATTGGGTCCAAGGTATTGGTTCTACATGGTTTTGGAAAATCGTATTGAGAGAGGCCTAAACATATATAAGGAGAAGATCATTAGGCCAAGGGTGGTGCAAGTGTGTAAGTGATGAATATCTGATGAAGTATGAGATGTAGTATGCTAGTTATGGGTTTGTGATGCTTGGCTCAATCTAAATCAAGGAGGCTGCTATCATTGAAGACTAAAATGTTCTAACATTGTATGGTATGATCATGAATAGATCTGAATACTAATGCATGGTTTATCCTTTATATTTTGTGGTCTGGGTATATCTGAAGTTAGAAATTGCAGCGAAGATATAAGAAATTATTTTCAGATCTGTACGCGGGTTCTCTTTGGTGAAAGTGCATATACACATTGGTTTGACATAGTCAAATAGCATATACATTATGAGATTTGATATTTCAGGTTGTTGTTGGTTCTAGTGGTTGTTGCAGAGTTCTGTGCTATGGATCATGTTCTAGTGACTGTGTTTTGATGACAGGGTTGTAGTGATTCAGTTGTTGGGTGATTCAAAATTAATGATTGTATTGTAGTAGTGATTTATTTGTATTTATGGATCCAATCTAAAAACTTATGAAATGTGTTCCCTGAAGAAAACAAGGTTGTATCCTTCTGTAGGTTATCACCTACGTACTAGTACATCAGCTAGTACAAAAGCTAGGGGGTTGCAGCTCCCTTCCAAGAGAAGCCGAAGAACAAGAGAAGGTTGTAGCCTTCTATAGGTAGAAGCCTACGTACTAGTATAAGACTGTACTAGTACAGAAATATTGTAAAAATAAGCTTCTTAATAAAAGAAGACATAGATGAATTGCAGTAGGTGGTTTTCACCCACATTGGGTTTCCACCTTATATCATGGTGTTCATGTGTGCTTCTTATGTGTGATGATCTATTCTATTTTTACTGCACCTATTTACTGTTCATATGGTTAATAATGTTCTGATGCACTGATTGAAGATCAACCAACTGAATCACAAGTATACTAGATATACACTAGTTGCATTAAACACAGTTGCATATATACAGAGTATCTTTAATAGAAGTAGTGTATATGAATCTGAGTACGAAAACTAAAAGGTGTTCGATTTGATAATACTGATTCACCCCCCCCCTCTCAGTATTATTTCCAACAATTGGTATCAGAGCAGGTTCTTCAAAAGAAGCTTGATTGCTTGAAGGAAGATCCATCAGGATGAGTAATCACAAAAGAGAGGGATTCATTAGACCACAAATCTTTGATGGGAGCAATTTTGTCTACTCGAAGATAAGAACCACATCATATTTACAATCGCTAGGGACAGATGCTTGGGGAATCGTGGAAGGAGGATATACATATCCATCAGCAACTCCTACAGATATAGCAGAAAGAAATCAATGTAAACTTAGTGCTAAAGTTGTTACTATCTTATTGGGAAGTTTGTCACAATCAGAATTTGTCAAGGTCATGCAGTTCAAATCAGCTAAATAAATATGGGACAAAATAATTCTAAGCTATGAAGGACATGATTAGGTAAAATTTGCTAATCTTCAAACTCTTAGAATACGGTATGAAACTCTAGAGATGCATAGTAATGAAAGCATATCTAATTACTTCCTACGTATAGATGAGATTGTCAATTTTATGAGGAATTTGGGTGAAGAAATTAAGGAAGTTGTCATAGTTGAGAAAGTTTTAAGATCCTTGTCTACTAAATTTGAATCCAAAGTGTCTGCCATAGAAGAAAAGGAGGATATGTAGAAAATCACTATGATGTAGCTTCATGGAATCTTAACTACTTTTGAGATGAGAAAAGAAGGAACATCAAATATGAGAGAATCTGCATTTGAAGTATCATCAAATGGAAAAGAAAAACTCAATGAATCAGGATACATTTCAGAAGAAGAATATCAGGTAAATTTTGTCAGGAATCTTGAACGAGGATTTGGAAGGTTCAAAGGTAAGCTACCTTTCAAATGATTTTCATGTGGTAGAGTTGGTGACTACGCTGCTATATGCCCTCATAACAAAGGAAAGATGTCTGAAGAAGGAAATATAAGTTATTATACAATGACTCATCCAATAGTGATGAAGACATTAGACCTCTCATGCATATGAAAATAAGGACATAGAAACAGAAGAAGTTACCAGATTAAAAGAACATCTAGAGACAGTAACTAGAGTAAGGGAGCAGCTGCAAGATGTAGTAAAAGATTAGAGCATAACAATTTAGAAACTTGAATCTAATATCCTCTCGATAAAAGAAGATCTTAAAGAATCAAAGAAGCAAAATAAAGAATCTCTTGAAGAATAAGAACATGAAATGCTCAAATTAAGGCAACAAGTGGAAGAAGGAAAAAAAGTTGAAGAAAACATAAGGAAGCAATATCTAGAAAAGGAAGAACAACATCAGGTTGAGGTAAATATCTTGAAAGGTAAATTAGAAGAAAAGGATAAACTATTACAATTTGAAGATAGTACTAAGGTTTTCGATGATATTCTTAGTAGTCAAAGATCCCCTACTATCAAAACTAGTCTTGGTTTCTATGAAACTGTCGAAGGTAAATCTAGCTCACGGGGTGAGGAAAGGAATTCTAATGTAAAATCTGAAACGATCAACGAAGAGATAAGTAGTCAACCTCAACAACAACCGAGGAAATAAATTCTTCAAAGAATATATTTTCCTCCTAACTATGGAAGTAATAGTCGATTATTTCGTCAAATGAATAATGTTGAAAGTTATGTATGTCATAACTTTGGACATATTGCAGCTAGATGCAGAAGCCAAATGGGTCAAGACCATCACACAGAAAGATCATCACGTTCCAGGTACTTCAAGGGATATTGTTTTCCGTGCAATATGTTTGGTCACAAAACCATTAACTACTATAGGAGGAATATGAAACAAGTAAGATGTTATGCATGTAACAAGTCTAAACATAAAGCAAGGGAATACAGGAGAAAAATTTGAACTCCAAATCAAGAAGATCATACATCATCACAATTCTAGGTATTGAAGAAGACAAAATTAGAGATAGAAAGATGTGGCATAACTCAGTTAGCTGACATAACAGACACAGGGGAAACTGAAAGTGTAGACCTTCAGTATTCCAATTTGCATATGCAGATATTATGAATATAAGTCACATATATACGTGAGTTGGAGGCTTTCAAGTCGCATATATGGAGCTCTGAAGAAAAATCAATAGAACAGACTCAAGACATGGTTCAATCCTGGTATATGATGATTGGCATAGGCTCAGGGGGAGCATATGCCTCGAATAATGCATTGTTGGCATTATGGTTAGAAGCGTTTGGTGATGATGCTTATGTGGCTACATGATACGTCTTGCTGGTTGGTCAAAAGAATGGTATTGCAGGTTACATATCATATATGGTGTATGATAGTTGTTGATGACTCTCATGGTCTTGATTAGATTGTTGGTCTTTGATTTGTAACCCCACTATACATGGGATGGATGATGTAATGTTTCTAATTTTTGAGTCATGTATAAACTTTTTGTATATCCCCAATTGGTTGGGTGGATGAGTCAAAATGGTGTATCCACACTTTTGAGATATTGATGTATGTATAGAGTCATGTTATGCTTTTGCAGACCTTGCATGTACTCAGGTGGAGCATGGATAGATTGGTACATCTTCGAATGTACAAAGGGGGAGCTTAATCAGAGATTTCGGCAAGTACTCAGGGGGAGTATGGATAGTAGAAAGTATACCAAGGGAGAGAACATCTTGGTCTTCCCTTTTCCGTTGATGTCAAAGGGGGAGAGTGACTTCGTGTGGTTGTTGCCATCGAGTCCAAAGGGGGAGATTGTTGGCATTATGATACAGGTGTTGTCCTTGATGGCAATTCACTCAGAGGTATGATATAGGTGTTGTCCTTAATGGAAACTCAATCAGATGAAAGATCGTATTACAGTAGGTCAAGAGAGAGGTATACGCATTTTAACCTTGATGAAAGTGTGTATACACATGGGTGAGAAGAACAAAAGGCACGTAGACGTACACATGCAGGTTCACAAAAGGAAAGGCATGTACATGTTGGAAAACTAAGTTTTGGTTCGTAGTATTTGGTCTGTGGTATTTAGTCAATGGTATTTTGGTATTGGTCCATGGTATTTGGTCCGAAGAGTTGACCCCAAGTATTCGCTCAAAGGTATTGGTTCTACATGGTTTTGGACATGGTATTGGGAGAGGCCTAAATCTATATAAGGAGAAGATCATTAGGCCAAGGGTGGTGCAAGTGTGTAAGTGATGAATATATGATGAAGTGTGAGATCTGGTATGCTGGTTATGGGTTTGTGATGCTTGGCTCGATCTGAATCAAGGAGGCTCCTATGCGATTGATAAAGGTTGATGGACCAGGATCTGAAGACTAAAATGTTCTATCATTGTATGGTATGATCATGAATAGATATGAATACTAACGAATGTTTTATCCTTTATATCTTATGGTCTAGGTATATCTGAAGTTGGAAATTGCAGCGAAGATATAAGTAATTATTTCCTGATCTGTACGTGGGTTCTCTCTGGTGAAAGTGCATACACACGCTGGTTTGACATAGTCAAATAGTGCATACATTATGATATTTGATATTTTAGGTTGGTGCTGGTTCTAGTTGTTTTTGCAAAGTTCTGGGCTCTGGTCTATGTTCTGGTGATTGTGTTTTGATAACAGGCTTTAAATGGTTTAGTTGTTGGGTGATTAAGAATTAATGATTGTATTGTAGTAGTGATTGCTTCATATCTATGGATCCAGTCTGAAAATTTATGAAATGTGGTCCCTAAAGAAAAGAAGGTTGTAGCCTTCTGTAGGTCAGCACCTGTGTACTAGTACATCATCTAGTACAAAAGCTAAGGGGTTGCAGCTCCCTTCTAGGAGAAGCTGGAGAACGAGAGAAGGTTGTAGCCTTTTGCAGGTAGAAGCCTGTGTACTAGTATAAGACTACACCAATACAAAAATATTTTAAAAAGAAGTTTCTTAATAAAAGAAGACAAAGATGAATTGTAGCAGGTGGTTTTCACCCACATTGGGTTTCCTCCTTATATCATGGTGTTCATGTGTGCTTCTTATGTGTGATGATCTGTTATGTTTTTACTGCACCTGTTTACTGTTCATATGGTTAATAATGTTTTGATGCACTCATTGAAGATCAACTAATTGAATCAAAAGTATACCTATCAATTAAAGTTAAGTCAATGCTGTCTTCATTAGAGATCCGAGGAGTAGGCCTATTAAAAACGGCTTGATGAACACATAAAACAAAACCATGGAAAATTATATATATGTCATTTTTGTAGGCCGACTTCCATAGATACTAGTGATAAATATGGATAGGGGTTGGGCCTTGAACAGTCCATTTATAATCCAGAATAGGAAAGTCATAATTGAAACAGATAGTGTCCATTATGTAGGTGCTCATATAAAATGGGTGCACAACTTTGGTGGTGACAAATCTATTTCTTCTATAACCTAATATTTGACTAGCCATTTTATCGGATAGAATAATTGCCCATTCCATATTAAAAGAGTTGAATGTCGCTTCTATTAATTGGACCATTTCTATAGAAAACCTAGCAGAATCTAGGCTTCTAAAGAGCGTATGCACCATTGTAGTGCCATAACAACACGAAAATGTCAAGGAGTCCACAGAGTACATACCAAAGGATTCGTGCTTATGCTTGTTTGGAAAATGTCTCCATTGTTTGATAGGGTCAGACTCTAGGTCATTCTCCTTAGCGAAAGCTTCCAGAAATTCCTTGTTGTAGTGTTGTTGGGGATTCGGAAAATGATACATTTTCTTAACATCTTCAGGCTTGAATGTCCCCAACATCTTCCCATCGGTTGTGAAGAAGGCTCTATCTGTTATATTAATACTTTCAATCACCCATCTCACTAGATCATTATATGGTAAAACTTTGGCTCGCGTTGCTATTTTATGGAGGAAGGAGTTGGCCAAATCATTGAGCGTGCTGAGCGTGCTCTCTGTTTTATCGATTCCATCCATTGTTGTTTCTTCTTCCATCTCCATTGGATTTTCTACTCCGAGTAAAGTATAAATGCATTCCCACAAGATTTTACCAAGTCCTAGACAGGTAGTTTGTGCAATTACCACCAATTTTGGTGGTGATTCTTCCACTACCACAGGGGATTTTGCTTTCTGAACTTTCTGAGACATCTTGCTTGATGTGGGATACGTAGTCAGTTCTGTAAAATGAGAAAGAGGAGCTTAATAGTAAAAAAACATGAACAAAGATAATACAAATTGCAAAGTAAATGCAGTTAAGCGCATTAGTTGCATGAGATGTTATGTTGTACTTAGATATCTCGGATGAAATCTTCGAAGGACGTACCCATAGCTTCTCCTTAATGTTTTTCCATAACTCCTAAAGTGAAACTTTATTGCTAAAACCATCTGTCGCATCACAAGTCTTGTAATGGTCTTTTGTAGAATAGGTGTCGTGATTCCGCAATTTGTGATGAACGATTATGTTATTTTAATATTTGTATAATAATCGCGTAACACAAATTGGGAGTTACAAGTGCCATACTCAAGATATTTGTTTGCATAGCTATGATTGTGATGAGTGCTGAGCTGGCATAGGGAGACAATGGGTTTTAACCCTCACAAATCATGTTGTTTCTTTGTTTATCAATTTATTCCTTTACCACATATATTTATAATATTTGTCACTTTATTTTTATTGAGAGCACTCCATACAATAATTAAATTGCATCGGGATTTTTTAATGCAGTATATTAGATGTTTCTTTATGAATCTGCTATATGAAATTTGTGAGAGCCTTATTACATCACAAAGTTTCAATGTCGCTTTAAATCATCCCATGGGATTAACATTGTGTGAGATGCGATAGTTTTATTACTTTATGTTTATAAAAGGCTTAACTTGATAAAACTTTGCAATGAGGGTTTTGTTACAACTATGAATGCATCTCAAGCTCTTCAAATGGATTTTCACGGGTTTGAAAGAAATGTGATTTGCGATGAGTGGTTCTAACTACTCTAAAAGAAATTTTAATATGAGTTATATGGAAAATTTGTTTTGTTCAAAAGTTTATTTCTTTTATTTATATTCAAAAGGAGACTCATTTCTTATTTAGTATTTGAAGACTAAGAGTTTAAAAATTGAAATGGGGGGGGGGGGGTTTTTGTTGTATAGCACAACAATTGGCGATTCACTGTGAGGACCAACTATCTCTGAAAAATAATGAATTTGCTAAAACTTTATTATGTAGAATCAATTGATGAAAATACAACTATCTAAGAATTGGTTAGATAAAACTTTACTCCGAAATAAAAATATATGAATTCTGCAACTTCTTGTTCAAACCCTTATGATAAAATAAAAGCATTTTTGGTTTTTTCCAGCTTTGATTGGTTGTTAAATATAAAGTAGGGGGCTCCTCCAACTTAGCTTTTTAAGTTTACTCTTTTACCACAGGTAGTGCCTCTGCCGCCAACAAACATTTATAGTCTCAATAGGGTTATCTTTTAACCATTAGTCATTCAATGTCCCATCCATCTAAGAGTATAAATGTTTGAGAGACAAATCCAAAAGATATGTTTACATGTATTTATTTTTTTTTTTATTTTTTTTTTTATTTTTTTGGAATAAAATCCATTGTGTTGGTTTGGGAGTGAGATGATGACAATTCCATTCATTTGTTGTAATTGAACTGAACAAGCTAGCTTGTAATGAGACCCCTTTTCTTATGATTATAAGCCATTACCCTGTTTTGATATGCAATATTGGTAATGCCAATTTAATTAATTCCCTATGATCATGGTAAGCAGGCTCATCATGAGACCTCTTATCTTTTAAATCAAATATATTTTAGAATTACACTCTAAAAAAATATAAACCTAGTGGATGGGGTGAATGACTTACTCCTTAAGAGTTTGTGGATGACAATTTTAGATTTGTGGATGCTTAGCTAGAAAAAGTCTTTACCTTTTTATAAATAACCTTTATTAACTTTATAAAACTTCAAAGTGATTTACTAGATTTTCAAGGTTTGGAAGATTTCACAAAATTAAAGAGGTTCTCAGAGTTTCATGTTATATCTAATTTCCAAAATTGTAATCATTTCCTTAAAAGGTTCTATTTTTGAAAGCAAGTTTTCACAATATTCTTTCAAAGAGATTTTCAATAGTGAAAAGCCAATGGGAGACTATTTGCAACATTATTTCCTAAAAGGAACTAGCTTGCATAAAAATATGTATAGGTAAGAAGGGGTTACCTTCTTAGGAGAAGCATTTCTTTAAGATAAGCCCATTCACAGGAAGAGAATCTCTCTTTCCTACTAATCTTGCAGAGAAATGTTCAAGAGCCTATCTTTTCAATGATTTGAAATGGTTTAAGCCACATCTTTTGAAATTTGGTATGCTTACCTTTATCTTCATGTGCTTTATCCCATTTCAAAATGCGATCACTGATATGTAATTATTTTGAGCTGACATAACTTGCATCAAAAGAAGATTTAATGATTTGTTGATGTTTAGAATGAGTAATTCTAGCCTTTTCTCTTTCCTCATCTAATTCAAGGATTTGATCAAACCTCAATTGAATAGAGGAGGAAGGGATTTCTTCAATAAATTACACTAGGGCTAGAGATGGGAGTGCTAAATTTGGAGGTATTACAACTTCTTTCTCATACACTAAGTGAAAAGGAGAACTACCTATTGAGGCCTTCTGAGTTATGCGATTTGCCCATAATGCAAATATCAAAGGTTTATGCCAATTATTTTGGTTTTGATCAACAGCTCTTTTAATAATCTTGATGAGACTCTTGTTAGTTGACTCTGCTATGCCATTTCCTTTAGCGTAGTAATTTGTAGAGTATTTTAACTTAAAACCTCTCTTAAGAGAAAATTCAACTATACTATTTCCAGAAAAATAAGATGCATTGTCAAAAATAAGCGCGTTAGGCAAACCAACCTTGTAATGATGAACTGATCAATAAATTCAATAATTTATCAGAATTGGCTACCTTTAGAGAATTTCTTCCACCCACTTTGTGAAGAAGTTTGTGGTTGTAAGGATGTATCTATGTTTCTTAGAAGAATGTGGGACAATTTCTCATATAATATCAATTCCTCATTGTTCAAATGGTTGCTCAATGTTTATTGGTTGTAGAGAAAAGGCTAGTATCCTTTGTCTTTCACTAGCAGTTTGGCATATCTTGCATTTCCTTACATAGTCATGGGCACCTTTAAACAAGGTCAGTGAGTAATATCCAGCATGTAGTATTTTATGAGCTATAGTGTCTCCTCCAAAGTGTCCACCTGCTGGGCCTTCATGTAATTCTTGCAAAATAGTTTGCGCCTCAGTTTTTTCAAGGCATCTTAATAGAATTGAATCATAATTTCTCCTTAATAACACATTATCAATGATTTCAAGGTGTTTGGAATTTAATCTTAAGGGAAGTTTTCTTTTGTAACTGAGCTTAGGAGGAGCATATCCATTTTTCAAGTAAAAGATCACATCAACATATTGAGATTCTGAATTGGTGATACTTATCTCATTTACTTGTGCAATATTATCTGAATCTTCATGGTCTAGAATATTGGAAGCTCTTGCCAGTAACCTCCAAAAACCTTGCCCTCTAACAATTTTTGCTGTTTTAATATCAATATCATATTATTGTAAAGTTGTTACCTAGTTGGCTCTCTTCTCTACTACTTCCCTTTGAACTAGCAATTGTCTCAGTGTAGAGAATGGGACTATTACTTTAGTGTCTATTTTTAGGAGAAATGGTATAAAGTGTTCAATAGATTTAAATACAGTGAAAGCTTGTTTTTCAGCTTCTGAATAGTTGAGCTCGACACCTTGCAAATTAGAACTAAAGAAAGATATGGGTGCTTCTACCTGCTGGTCATTGATTTGTGTTAAAGCAATAGTGTAATATGTTTCAGTGGCTAGAGTATAGAAAATAAAATGACTAGAAAAATTTTGAGTATTCAATGCTGGACCATTAATGATTTCTTGTTTGATTGAATCAAAAGATTCTTTCTCGTTATGTCCCCATTTGAAAGCTGAATTTTTCTTAATCATGGATTGCAAGGGTAAAACTATATGAGAAAAATCAGGAACAAATATTTTCACAAAATTTATCTGTCGCAAAAATTTCCATAGATTTCTTGTTATGTGGCAAAGGAATATCAAATATATCGTTTATCCTATCTGGATGAATATATATGCCATCTTTGTATATAATAAACCCTAAGAGCTTACCTTCATTAAGAGCAAAGAATGATTTCTTGGGATTTAAAGAAATCTCATATTTTTTACAACGTTCAAATATCTATTTTAAATCATGCAGATGATTAGTCCTTTTCTTAGAATAAATAGTTATTTCATCTAAGTAAACAATGATTGTTCTATTGATTAAACTTTGAGGGCTATATCCATGGCTTGTTGGAAAGTAGCTCCAGTGTTTGTCAAACCAAAAGGCATTTTCTGATAATCACATGTTCCCCATTTAGTTCTGAATGTAGTCTTTAATCTATCATCTGGATGTACCAGTATCTGATTATATCTGAAAACCCATCAAGAAAAGACATTAACTCTGAGGCAAAAACTAATTGAAGTATCTGTTTCATGGTTGGCAATGGGAAATTATCTTTCAAACCTGCTTTGTTGAGATTTCTAAAATCTATGCAAATCCTAATCTCACCGTTCTTTTTCCTTATAGGTACTAAGTTTGAAACCCATTTAGAATGTCTAACACGAAAGATTATTTTAGCCTTAAGGAGTTTATTCAGCTCTATTTTGGTTTGACTTTCAAGATTTGGGTTAATTTTCCTTAGCTTATGCTGTATATGTTTCTCATCAGAAATCATTGGAATTGTGTGTTGAATGATAGAGGTATCATAAGTTTTCAGATCTTCGTAATTCCAAATGAAAATAATTTTGTATTTCTGTAATAGCCTGATGAAAGCAAATCTTTCCTCTGATGAAAGTCCAAGTCCTAGGTTGATGTTCTAGGGTTTGGCCTCAGTGCCAAGATTTAGTAATTCAAACATTAAAGTAGAGCTTTGAAGTTTTTCATTAGTAACCTTTTTGAATCTATCCTTAATATCATAAAGATCTTCTAGCTTGACCACATATATAGGAATAGGATTTTCATTGAGTCTTTGCTTTAGTTGAATATCATGATCACTTTCATCAATAATCTGCCCATCATAAGATCCTTCAGAAGTGAGGAAATTTAATATATCTTCATCATGATTAAATAAATGCCAATTGGTGACATTATCTAAGACAGATGGTTGAAAACTTAACTCAATTGAAAATATATCTAGACTATAATCCTCAGATGGAAGGAGATAAGAAGCTACATTAGCCAAAAGGTCAGCTGCTACATTCTCTGATTTAGGAATAGGAGATATTTCAAATGCCAGAAAATGAGTTATGAGATCTTAAACAAGTAATTGATAATGTTTGAGATGACTCGAGATATAGTGGATGGTATTTCTTACTTGCTTAGTAACAATCTCAAAATCACCAAATACGTTTAGATATTTAATATTCAAGCCTATTGCTTTATAGAGCCCTTGAATCAATGCCTCATATTCTGGAGTGTTATTGGTACACTCAAATTTTAATCTACATGATAACATGGTTTTTCCCCCTTTCGGTTGACTAAATTGCATCCTGCTCCTACACCATCATTGCATTTTGATCCATCGAAATACAAAGACCAAAATAAGGGTTTATTCACTAGCTTATTTACAAGTTCATCTACAACATTAACACACTTTGTGGTATCAACAGGAGAGAAATTTTCGATTTATGATATGACACTACTAACAGGAAAAGGAGATTGTTGAGCATTAAAATTCCCAAAAAAATGACTCAGCTGAATAGTTTATAAGAATATTATTATTGAAGGCTACAGGTCGATTCTCTTGTTCAAACTCAGTTACTATATGAGTCAAATGATTTTTTCAATCTATTCTAATTTCATTTGGCTTCCCATTATAGGGAAACCACATGTGAGACCAATTAGTTGAAATATAACCGTGAAGTTTTTCGGACCAATCTCTACTCAGAATCAAACCATAAAACTTAAGGATGTGAGGGATTAATATATCAATTCTTTGGAAAACCCTGAGATCAGATGATAATATGATAGTAGCTGAATTTATCTCTCCTAAAACATGTACCTTAGTTCAATGTAATTGAAAAATGCAGACTGCAGACTTCTGGGGCTCAATATTTAATTTGGAGCAAACTGAGGCTGGCATAATATTTGATGAAGCCCCTGAATCAATCAAGCAGTTATGCAAATTTCTATTGTAGATATCATAAGTTAATAGGAAAGGAGGAGTATGAGAACTTGACTAGTCCCCAATTAAAACAACTTTAGTAGCATGTACCTTATCGGATGGTGGCTTACTTGATCCTTTAGTTGCCTTGGACAATACACTAGTTGGAAGAGGAGAAGAAGGTACAACATTTAATTCTTTGAGAAGCAACTTTTGTTGATGATTGAGCTTGCTAAATTCATGCAAAGAGATATTTTCTCAAGTCTTCTTCATATCTTCTACAATTTTATAATCCATGGAGTCTGAAAGTACTAGCATTTTAGATTATGAGGGAGGATTGGAAGATGATGGTTGATTATGGGGAGGTGCTACTGGAGTTTTCTTTATGGGAGTTCTATCTTTAGTAATAGGACTTGAGTTTTTATTCTTAGAATTTACCTGCTTAGGCTCAGCTATACTTTTTCTTCTAGTATTTACTGGGAGAGCTTCATGTTCACTTTCGTTATCAGAATTGGGTAAGATAAAGTCCCACATTCCATGACATTCAAATGTTTCATCTTCATCTGTATCTTCAGTTGATAAAACTGTATTGTCATCTTCATCATCTTCCAGATTTGATTTGGCATTAGATATCACATTAGGTGGTTTAGGATCAGTTGGTTGATTTCTTTTAAAATTCCTAAAAGGATTTTTGGTAGAAGTCGCAGCTACCTGCTTCTTTACTTCAACAATTTCATTAGACATAGTTTTAAGAAATTTTTGTAAACATTCCACGTCATATGGATCCTTGACTACTTTCTTCTTTGAATTATCTCTAAAGGTAACTTTTTTGGATTTCCTTTCTTCTATAGCTTTTTTCTCTTCCAAAGCTTGGATACATTTTTCAACAGTAATTGCTTCCTTCAAATTTTCTGTTGATGTTGGTTTAGCAGCTCTATGAACGAAAATGGCTATGTTTGAAGGTAAGGCAGAGATGTACCATTCATTTCAGACTTCCTCACTACGCTTAGATGTGGCGGGAATTTTATTGAATAGATTATTGAAGCATGAATTGATGTCTTTGATGGGTTCCTTTGATTCAGATTTAAGATTGGAGAGATCATTGATCAAAGTCGTTGTAGACATATCATCTCCAAAGTTACTTAGAAATTGCTCTTGAAAAGCATCCCAGCTATTAATAGAACCTAGTGGTAATGAAAAGTACCACGATCCTTCTGCTCCTTGTAGAGTGTATGGAAATAGTCTAACAACAACATCTTCTTCATTTAATCCATTGCAGTTTATGGATAACATGAAATTATTTATATGTTCTTCTGCCAACAGGAAAACGTTAGAGTTAAATTTTGGTAACCATTTTTTAGGATGAGCTGGCAATTGGATTAAAGGTGCAGGCATTCTGATGGCTCCTGGATTGGTTCATAGCCTTGGTTGAGGTTGATTATGTGTCATCATGAAGCTAACAATAGAAGAGGGTGATGAAGGGATAGAAAGTGATTGGGTAGAGGATGTTGAAGTTCCTATACCTGTTTGGAAAATGATTTGAAGTTGGGGAAGGGATCAATGATCTTGTAATTGTACGGATGGAATAGATGGAAGTGATGATGGAGAATCACTGTTAGATTCATATGGTTTTTTTGTAGCCTTTTTTCGACTTGGTAGAGGAAATTCAACAAATGGAATACAATTTTTTTTTCTCTTCG
Organism: Pinus taeda; assembly: GCA_000404065.3. Lineage (NCBI taxonomy): Eukaryota > Viridiplantae > Streptophyta > Pinopsida > Pinales > Pinaceae > Pinus > Pinus taeda. The sequence continues at coordinate 659,608 of APFE030413510.1, read as the reverse complement.
CTCTAGTAAGCGGCTGGGATGGGATATATTGTGAAGTTACACTGCCTTGGGGTAACTCAGATTGTTCTTGGGATATCAAAAACCCTTGTATTTTATGAATCAAAGACTGTACTTGAGGGGGTACAGGAGAAGAATTATCTGGTGTGTTTAGGATTTCACTAGTGGGTGTTGTATTATTCTTTTCAACTTCTCGCTTGGGAATAGGAGATTTCAAATGCAAAGGAGAAGCTAGAGGAGATGGTAAGGGAGTTTTACTCTTATAATGGCCTATGGATTTATATTTACTCACCATTCATAGCTAGGCCCTCCTTCTAGCACCAAAAATGTTGATGCCTCTAAAATTGAAGCAGAAACATTGGGGGATAACCGCTTCGTACGGACCTTAGTATAGCTCCTTTTCCGTTTGGGATGGTGGCTCCTACTGGGGATTATGGGACCAATTTCTCAATAATGTTTGGTTTGATGAATGATTGTTTTAATGTATATTGGATATGGTAGGTGGTTTAATCTATGACTTTAAAATATACAAATATGCCCACTTGACCTAGGTAATCAAATAACAATGGGATTCTTGATAATTCCTAACAGAGAAACAATCATATAAATGATTTACTTATCTATAGAAAGGTGTATTTAAATCATGATTACTTTTTTTAAGAAATTAAACAAAGTAATTATGAAAACATATCACATGACATCGTAATATTTATCACTGATATATATCTCTAATTGTAATAATTCTAAATCATTAAAAATGACTCAATATATAATTATTTGAAGCATATGAATACATCAACAATAGAAAAATTAAATGAAATTCCAATTAAATAAAGACGAAAAGAATCGTGGATAGAAATACCACATGTATTTGATTCTTGATCTGTAAATAACATTTCGGTTCCACCTCTTTATTCCAGAACCTTCTAGGAGATACAAAAGTGTAGGTCTTGAAAAAGTTCTTTCACAAAAATCTGAAACCTTGATCCACTGCTTATAAAAAAAGAAAATTTAAAAGCACAAAAGTGCAACTTCTCAACTCTAGTTTTTGTACAAGTTGAGGACCCCTTGCTCAATAACATGAAAACGTTTATATAATAAAACTAAAACAAACTAACAATATAAATCACTTAGAGTTGTTGGAACCGTAAATATGAAAATCTGGGATTTACATTACAAAAATAGTAGTGAGATTGCCTTTGGAAAGGATTCATTGTATCTATTTCTGCTCCTGTATCCGTAACTGCCAAGCTGAAAGCATGTTTTGAATTTCTGGAGGATGACTCATCCTTGAGTGTAGTTGTCCCATGTACATGGCATCTCAAAGCTCGAGGACCATGTAATCAATAGCATCGGTAAGGCATTTGATAGTCATTTGTTGACTATGCGGCTTAACCAAGAAAGACCAAAATGCATCCCATGTAAGGCATTGTACTCTGCTAAGTTGTTCTTCCTTGGTGGCCAAATCCTGCTTCCATTTATTTTCTAACATTTTCTCTTTTGGGAGCTTTCTAGGGGAACAATCAGAAAGCAAATTTACTCCATATAAATTATCATTTACCAGCTCTATCACATCGGTCATTATAGCTATAGCCTTGGAAGTATCCCCTTCTACCTTTATTAGCTACATTTCCCATTACGAAAATAATACTTCTTTATGCGACTCTTGAATTTTCGATAGGTTAGCAGCTATGTCTTCCACTGTGCTTTTCCATTTTTGGAAATTAGTGACCTTGTCATCTGCGTCCTCAAATTCTAATCTGGTATTAACTACCTGATTGATCAACGATGCAGTTATGATGCATAATGGCTCGAAGAGTGATATTTCATGGCAAAGGAGGTTGAGCAATTGCAATAAGGCCTTGTTTTCTTCTAGGGCTTCCTTCTTGAATTCCTCGACTTTAGGGTAATCTCTGAACTGTTGTGTATGTAGTTGAAGCTATGATATTTCTTCTTCTTTGGCCTTCGTTCCTTGTTGATGTGTCCATTGAAGTTGTTTGAGCTGTTGGGACAACTGTTGTTGCTTCTGGATAGCATGCTGGTCAATCTTTTGTTTCTCTAGTTTTAATTGAACTTTGGGCTAACTGTTCCCCTATTTTTCTTCAGCCAACTGTTCCTAAAGCCAATTAATCTTCTCTTTTTCTGTTATTGTTTTCTCTTCAAGCTGAGCAATCCTTTGATCTTTTTCTTTGATTAATAGATTTACTTCTGTGGCCTTACCAATGGTGTTAGCTGTGTAAGCCCATGCATATTGGGATAGCTTAGTCAAATCCTTAGAAGGATTGATCTTTGAATCCTTCGATACAACATTCATAAATTTTGATTGAGGAGCTATGGATGATGTCTGGTAAATTTTCCTCCTTTTTCTCCGTTTCCTTACTATAGCCCTGTGCTTAGGACTGTAAAAGACATCCAAAGGTGGCGTATCCTCAATATTTAATGTAATTTCAACTGAAGGATTTTCAGGGATTATTTCAACTTCTTTTTGAGCTATGACAGTACTGGGTATCTTTTCAATTGTGCTCTCAATAACGATGGGCTGTTGAGTTGCAGGTGATGTTGATGCAATACTATTTTGGGGGTCGCTCTTTTTTTTTATTTGTTGATCAAATTGTTCCCATTCTTTTATCAAGATGGGGTGAATATTAACATTTATGCTAAGGGGTTCACTAGTCTTTTCAAACATTTCCCCTTTCCCAGAAATCTCTTCAATACTCTTCTCTCTGCTATGTTCTTCTTATTGAATAGTGGGGGTAGTATTTAATAAATCTAGAGGCAATGTCTATAACCTCCTTGCCCTATATTCCATGAATTGATCCATATTTACGGCTCCTAGTTTGAATCTTTCCAGATGAGTTACTTGCGAAAATAACTCTACAAAAGAAAATAAAACATCAAACTCATCCTCCTCGTGTATAAATTTAACAATTTTCACCTGACTGGCGAAATTGTAAGTGACCTTGTTTGGATCATACTGTCTCTTAGGAATTACTACTAGACTCAAGTCCTTAGTTTTCTCTGCCTCTTTCTCAGGATGCTTAAAGTCATGCAATGTGTAAGTGCCATAGCAGAGGGGAAATGGAGGCCACACTTGTTTTTTAGAGTGTCTGAGGTTTCCAGTCATTCCCTTCTCCACCATCTAATATGCTATTTCCCTGGCTAATAGCTTGTCTGGGATATAGATTGGAAGGACATGAGGGTCTGTTATACTCCCAAAAACTCAAATATAGGTGAAATTCGCCTCCCTGAACCAACTACTGATTGAATTTAAGTCAATGTTCGCTTCGTTAGAGACCCAAGGAGCAGGCTTGTTAAAAATGGCTTGATGAACGTGTAAAACAAAACCATGGAAAATTATGTATATGTCATTTTTGTAGTCCAACTTCCATAGATACTTGTGATAAATATGGATAGGGGTTGGGCCTTGAACAATCCATTTCCAATCCAGAATAGGAAAGTCAGAATTGAAACATATAGTGTCCATTATGTAGGCTCCCATATAAAATGGGGGCATGACTCTGGTGGTGACAAATCTGTTTCTTCTATAATCTAATATTTGACTAGCCATTTTATCGGATAGAATAGTTTCCCAACCCATAATAAAAGAGTTGACTATTGCTTCTATTAATTGGGCCATTTCTATAGAAATCCTAGCAGAATCTGGGCTTCTAAAGAGCCTACGCACCATTGCAGTGCCATAACAATACGAAGATGCCAAGGAGTCCACAGAGTACATACCAGATGATTCGTGCTTATGCTTGTTTGGAAAATGTCTCCATTGTTTTATAGGGTTGGACTCTAGGTCATTCATCTTAGCAAAAACTTCCAGAAATTCCCTGTTGTAGTGCTACTGGGGATCTGGCAAATGGTACATATTCTTAACATCTTCAGGCTTGAATGTCCCCAACATTTTCCCATCGGTTGTGAAGAAGGGTCTATCTATTATATTAATACTTTCAATCACTCATCTCACTAGATCATTATGTTGTAAAACTTTGGCTTGGACTGTTATTTTATGGATGAAGGAGCTGGTCAAGTTATTGAGTGTGCTCTCTATTTTATCGGTTCCATCCATTGTTGCTTCCTCTTCTATCTCCATTGGATTTTTTGCTTTTATTAAAGTATAGATTCCTTCCCACGATATTTTACCAAGTACTAGATAGGTAGTATCTGCAATTACCACCAATGTTTCTTGTGATTCTTCCACTACCGTAGGGGCTTTTGCTTTTCGAGATTTATTAGAATCTTGCTTGATGTACGATACTCAGTTAGTTTTGCAAAATGAGAAAGAGGAGCGTAACAGTTGAAAAACATGAACAAAGATAATACAAATTATAGAGCAAACATAGTTAAGCACATTAGATGCATGAGATGTTATGTTGTACTTAGCTATCTTGGATGAAATCTTAAGAGGACGTACCCATAGTTGCTCTTTAATCTTTTGTCGTAGCCTCCAACGTGAAAATTTAATGCTGAAACCATATGTTGCATCGCAAGTCTTGTAACTATCTTTTGTAGAATAGGTGTCGCGATTCCGTGTTTTGTGATCAGCGATTATGTTATTTTAATATTTGTATAATGATTGTGTAATGCAAATCGGGAGTTACAAGTGCCATACTCAAAATATTTGTTTGCATAGTTACGATTTTGATGAGCGTTGCGCTGGCATAGGGAGACAACAAGTTTTAATCTTGGCAAATCATGTTATTTTTTTGTTTATCAATTTATTCCTTTACCTCATGTATTTATAATATTCATCACTTTATTTTTATAGAAAGCGAGCCATACGATAATTAAATCACATGGTGACTTTTTAGTGCAGTATATTGGATGTTTCCTTATGAATCAGCGATATGCAGTTTGTGATAGCCTTATCACATCACAAAGTTTCAATGTTGCTTTAAATCATCCCATGGGATTAACGTTGAGCAAGATGCAACAATTTTATTACTGTATGCGTATAAAAGGCTTATCTTGATAAAAAATTTCAATGAGGTTTTTGTTACGACTATGATCGCATCGCAAGCTCTTCAAATGGATTTTCACGGGTTCGAAAGAAATGTGATTTGTGATGAGCAGTCTGACCTACTCTAAAAGAAATTTTAATATGACTTCTACAAAAAAATTGTTTTATTCAAAAATTTATTGCTTTTATTTATATTCAAAAGGGGATCCATTTCTTATTAAGTATTTTAAGTCTAAGAGTTTAAAAATTGAAATGTGTGTGTGTGTGGGGCAGGGGGGGGGGTGGTTGTTGTATAACATAATAAGACCTCATCCATATCATCAAGGCATGCAAGGTGCACACTACTCTTATTACAATCCAAATCAAAATTCACCTTTTCAACCATGGTACTCTTCCACTCATCCATCATGGCCCACACCTCCTTCTTGGATTTATGCTCCTCCATATCCTCCTCAACCTATCATCCATCCTTTTCAACCATATCCACCACAATATTATCAATGGGGCAACCCATCACAAGGGTGGAGGCCTCAAGTCAACTAGCCTCATGCTTTACTACCTCCACGCCAACCTCAACCATAAATCACTCATCCTATTCCACCTAAGCAACCTCAAATGCCTGCTCAACCCAATCTAAACACAAAGAACAAGTAAGCATGACAGGTCTACGGTGGAGAGACATCCTACCATGCTTATATGATGGAAATCAAAGAGATCAACCTTCGGTCTAGGAGAGTTCTTCGAGATAATAACACACCTTATACACCTGAAGAGCTTGAATAAGAGAAGGAAAAGGGTGTTACTCAACTCAATCGAACTCCTTTTGATGAGAGGTTGATCCACCCTGCGCAACACACCCTAGAAGAGGCTAAAATTTTGGGAGAATTGAATAAACTGTGTGCTAAGATACCCCTTCTCCAGGTCGTTTAGGATGTTCCCATCTATAATAAGCTTATTAAGCATAAATGTTTCAAAAGTAATGGGCGAAGAAAAAGAGACACCCCCACCACAAATATTTTTGGGAAACTATCTAATTTTATGCTTGGTAGGGTGATTTTCCTGAAATATATAGACCCTGGAAGCCCAGTAGTAGATGTGCACATTGATGGCCTTATACTCCCTAATACCTTGATTGATCTTAGGGCTGCAATCAATGTGATAAGTAAGGAAACCATGCTAAAACTAAATCTCCAAGATGCTTTGAGGAATACTACCACAATGTTACATCTTGCAAACAGATCCATAATAGCTCTTAAGGGAGATATTGAATATGTTATGGTCTCCATTGACTCTTTGTAGTATCCTACTGATTTCTTAGTTCTCTGAACCAAAACAAAGTTTAATGGATATCCTCTCATATTAGGAAGACAGTGGTTTTACATTGGTGATGCGTACATTATTTGTAGGGATGGGAACATGACCATTAAGAATAAAATTTTATCAAAACAACAGGAATTGTAACCTTCTACTCAACCATGTATTGAAAATGACTTACCATCGTGGTTAGAAGAGGAGGAAGATGATGAACTGTAACACACCAACCCCTACCCAATTTTCACTCCAAATACTATTACAAGAGGGGGGATACCAGCTGAAGATGACCTCATCAACCACATCCTTCAGCACCAACCTCCCACTCCCATACGAATTGATGATTTTATGAAAGAATCTAGTAGTAGTCCTTGGACTGAGTTATTCCCTATTGACTCATGTCCTGAATATGTCAATATTGTATAGTTTTTCCTATCCATAACCTCAAATATAAACCCTTCTCTCTCGGCCAAACAGGAATAAAAATTGTGCAATTTGTTGAGGCAACACCTGTATGCTTTTTCTTCGGATTATAGGAAAATGAAAGGTGTGAATCCTTTAGTTCGTACTCATCATATTTACATCAAGGAAGTATGAAAGCCTATGCGCCAACCCTAGAGAAGGGTGAATCTAGCACTTAAGGGAATTGTGAAAGAAGAATTGCAAAAGATATTGGATGTAGGGTTCATATACCCCATTTTAGATAGTGAGTGGGTGTCAAATCTCATTTTAGTTCCCAAAAAGAATGGGAAGTGGGGAAACAATTTTGACTACTAAGAAGTTAACAAGGCTACGAAAAAGGGCCATTTTCCTTTACCCTTCATTGACCAATTCCTAGATGACCTTGCTAGGAACAAATTCTTCTCCTTTCTAGATGGACTCAGTGGATACAAACAGGTCAAGGTCAACCCTGAAGATCAATATAAAACCACATTTACATGTCCTAGGGTTACCTCTTCTTATATATTTCTTCCATTTTCTTTGTGCAATACACCTGCTACTTTCTAAAGGGATTCTTTGTAGTTTTCATGAACGTGTTCATGAATCTATTGAAATATACATGGATGATTTCACTCCTTATGAATATGACTTCCATGAAGCTCTCTCCAGTCTGTGAAAGGCCTTGAAGAAATGTATTAAAATGAATCTCTCACTGATCCCTAAGAAATTGGAATTCTTGATGAACGAAGGAATTGTCCTTGGTCATTCCATATCCAAGGAAGGGATACAGGTTAACCCAAACAACATCGCCATCATCAAAAAGGTCACTGCCCCTCAAAAGAAAAGGGATGTTAGGAGTTTCTTAGGTTTATCTAGGTATTATAGGATATTCATCGAAGATTTAGTAAATTGGCTTCACCATTGTTTGGATTATTGACCAAGGATTCAAGTTTTTGTTGGACAAGCAACTGTCAAGAGGCCATTGAACTGTTAAAAGAAAAAATGATAACTCCATCCATAATTAGGGGTCCCAACTAGGTATTTCCTCTCCATAGACATAGTAATGCATCAGATAAATATGTGGTGGGATCATTAGGACAAGTAGAAGATATGTTGCCTTATGATATATATTTATTTAGTAAGAATTTGTCTAAAGCTGAGTTGAATTACACTGTCACTAAAAATTAACTCTTAGTTGTAGTATATTGTTTAAGGAAATACAATATCTATGTCATTGGGTATCAAAATTTTGTTCATACTAATCATGAAACCATTAAATATTTGATGAATAAGCATGATGTCAATGTTAGGATAAATAGATGGGTGTGATTATTACAATAGTTTGATTTGATTGTTATTGACAAACCAGAGAAAGAAAATGTGGTTGCATATTTTTTGGCGAGGTTAACCTTGCCTATAGGCAATGAGGAGATGGTGGATGATCAACTTCCAGATGAGCACCTCTTTTCCATCTCAATGCTTTCTCCTTGGTTTTCTGAAATAACCAACTACTTGGTTGTTAGGATTTTCCCTCCTAATCTATCATCTAGAGAGAAATTCAAGATTATAAGGAAAAACTCTCCTTTCACTTGTATTGGGGGAAATATTTTCAGTTTGCGACCAAATCAGATCTTGAGGATATGTGTAAGAGAAGAAGAGGTCTTTGAAATCCTCTCAGCATGTCATGATGGAACTTGTGGGTGTCATTTTGGTTCCAAAAGGAAAACCTTTAAAGTTTTATAGGTTGGATACTATTGGCCCACTTCACATCAAGGTTCAAGGAGATACACCACTAGGTGTGATTAGTGCGAGAGGATGGGAAGGCCAACACCCAAGGGTGAAATTCCCCTATAACCTCAAGTGGCCTTAGAGCCATTTGACAAGTGGGGCATGGATTTCCTTGCGTCAATTGATCAACCATCAGGAAAGAAGAGGTACATCATTGTGTGCATTGATTACTTGAAAATGTGGGTTGAGACAAAGGTAGTCAAAGTAAAAACTAAGCATAAAGTGGCTAAGTTTTTAAGAGAAAACATATTCTACAAGTTTGGGTATCCAAAGGAGGTAGTCCTTGATCAATGAGCACAATTCACATCAAATTTGATTGAAGATCTCATGAGGTAACACCATATCAATCTCAAGACATCCAATGCCTATCACCCTCAAGAAAATGGGAAAGTAGAGATCGCACAGATAATACTAGAGAGAATCCTCACCATGATTGTTAGCAGCAGTAGGAAAGATTGGGTAGAGAGACTAGCAGAGACCACTTGGGTCTACAACGCCACTTGGATCACTCGATATGACTTGGTTTATGGGAATAAGGCCTTCATTTCTATGGAGTTTGAATATAACACTTTGAGAATGGAAGCTCAATTGGACTTATACTTCACTATAACACAACAAGAAAGGTTGCTCCAACTTAAATGGCTTAGACAAGTTTAGAATGGAGGCTCTCTTACATAGTGAGGTCATGCAACTATAAAGGAAGTTCTAGTATGAAAATTATATCAGCGAAAAAATGTTTCAAGAAAGAGATTGGACCCTATTATATGCTTCTATGCTCAAATATTTCAAAGGGAATCTAGTGATAAGATGGTTGGGTCCATACCTAGTATAAAAGTGTCATGAAAATGGATATGTCCCTATCAAAAACATTGATTAGGAAGGCATTCCCTTGCTTGTAAATGGTTATAGGTCGAATCTATATAGAATAAATCCTTCCAAGGAAGAATTTATCAGTTCTGTTAGAAAATAATTAAATGTGATTGGGAATTTCGCAGTTCTAGTCCACAACATTCTTAGAAATTTGAAAAGAAATAAAAATAATAAATAATAAAAAGGCTTGGATGAAAACCTCTATGAGGCAACTAAGGTTAACTACAGGGTTGAAAATATCTTCGAGGAAGCCAAGGCTTAAAAAATAGAATAAAAATATACATATCCCTAAGTCAAAATCTCCTCTGAGGCACCTAGGGTAGATATGTAGGTTGGGAACTACCACAGGGGCAGCCTGTTTGTCGAAAAAAAACAGAAAACTAAGAAAAAAAGAGGTGTTAGGGTCCTATGATTCATAGGCTCAAATGATGATTGAATGTGTTCTTTTAGTATTTCCAATTGTAAATAATATTGTATATTGCAAATTGATTTCCAAATAAATATATAATATATATATATATTATATAATAAAAAATTAAAAGAGGGTATATATATAAAAAATGGAATAGGTAAAGGAAAAGAAATTATAAAAGAACCCCACAAAAAAGAAAAATAAAATGTGAAAGTGATGCCAGTTGAAGTGACACTCATAGTACAATAATTTTTGAAGAATAAATTCACAAAAGTGTTTGAAACTTGTTCAACATTCCACAATTCTTTTTCTTGTTTGAAACATATTATTTAATCATGTTCAGGAAATTTTCAATTTATGTCAATTAGATTAGAAATAATAATTTAGCCAAGTAGTGTAGTTTTGGCTAAGATTAGATTAGGTAGATTAGGTGAAGAAATTAATCCAACAGTGAAATCTGGATTAATGCAATTGTTTGATTAGTTTGTATTGTTTGAATAGGCTTTTTTTAGTACTTTAAATTTCAAAATAAATAAGGGTTTGAACTCGTATATGCACTCTAATCACTTTTAGTTGAGTTAGTTTAGGGGAAAATTGAACTTATTATGAAAAATGCTAACAGTTGATATTTTTTGTGAAAAGTCTACACCTTATTGTAAAAATATATGTTGGGTGGGATATTTTATCATTGGTTCTTAAACCACATACATCTCCCCACTCCTGATCATTATACCATTTTCATCGGACAGCTCCCAGGCCTTTTCGGCACCCTCGCCATGTATCCCTTTATCGGCAAGGTGGGGATTCGAAAAAGTAGTTTCCCTATTGGGCCCAACCACTATGTCTCCCTCTCACACCATTTTCTACCCCCCCTCACTTACCACTTACCGCTCATAACCCCCTCAGAAAACAGCACAGCCCATTCCCATTCCCATGAACGGTCCCGCGCCTTGTTCTGCCTATCACTCATAACCATCTCAAACAACCATTACATCCTTCCATTGCCACTTCCTCCCATTGTGATTATCCCATTGCAGAGTAAATGCTACCCTAAACAATCGTTTCAGCCAATGGTCTCGCTCCATTACGAACTTATAAATCCCTATACTCACTTTGATCACTTTCTTTCCTCACCCTCATAATCTCACAGTGGCGTCAATTCGATCTCTATTTTCCTCGTCTATCATCCATTGTTGACACATTAAATACTTGTGAGTTCTTTTCCCACACAACTAGCACTTCCATGCTTTAAAATTCTACCCTGTTATCACAATGGCCCCCAAAACCAAAAATGATGACACTATGGTAAACACAATCCTTTTTCCCTCTATGGATTTAGACCAAATTCCCTTAGTTGATGGAAGCTAAAAAAATTCCAAAATATAGTGTGAATTCGACCTCTTTGAATTACGTTGTTGGTTTCGAGACACCTATCTAGACCAATTAGATGAAATTAGGCTATGGAAATCTCGACTACCCTTATTTATTTTCCCTCAATCCTATTATTTCCTGGAGTTTTTCCTTAAATCCCAGGCCTCCTATCTCTCAAGCAAAAGAGCCATCATATCCCCTAATGGTGAAATCCATTTCACCATTACCCCTAAGAATATAAACTAGATGTTTTAGATCCCACACAGTGAATCCTTGACTCCCTTGTCAATTGATGCTCTCAAATAAATTTACCAAAAACTCACTTTCCCCTAGAGAGACAGGTTTTTCGGGGTCTTCGTGCCACAGGATTCTCAATTGCCCAAGAAAAACCCCCCTTATCCCTCTTCTATTTCCCCCCAGAGAACCAGACAAATCATCTCTGTCTTCTCTTGCATACTTGTGTATTTCTCATATGAATGGGTAGATGAGCCTATTTTAAACTTTCTATCCACCCTTTCCATAGAAGAAGGAATTTCAGTGATTTTTTGCTATGGTTATTTTCTTGCAGATTTAATACATGAAAAATTCCTTCAGTTTCTAACTAAAGGAATGTTCAAATGTTCTTCCCTTCTCATGCATATTTTTATTTTCTTCCAAAAGGATAGGACTCCCTTTGTAGTTCAGAAACTCAATCAGTAGGGAGAGCCTCAATCCATAATCTTTTGGACCTCAATTATCAGAAAACATTCACAAGAGTACAAATTCAAATATTTTATAGATCAATTCATGTAGCCAGCTATTTGTTTTCTAAGTCGCCAAAAGATTCCTAGGAAAAGTGAGGAAATTCAAACGGTGTTACATGTCAGTGAGGAGGTGAAGATAGGAGATTGGTATTTATACCATAACTATACAGAGACTGGCCTTTATGGCTTCGAGCTGCCACCCTATAAAATACCAAAATATCTTCCTATGAGGATATTTTCCTTAGAATACATCAGTAAAATAATCCAACTAGATAACATTCACTTTGTGGAAACCAAGAAAAAGTCCCAGTTTAGGATAAAAACACAGATATGGCCATTTATCTATAATAGCAAAGTAGGAGGAAAGGAAGAAGACCTCCTTCTAAAACAGATGAATTTTCCCCTCAGGTTCACATGGTCTTATGACCCCTTTGGGGTAATTTCTAAACTGAGGTTGGAACAAAAGACAACCCCTTATGTACATACCCAAATACAAGAGATTGAAAAATATATGAATCAATGAGATTGCGTAGAGAAGGCATTGTAGGAGGCTGAGGAGTAGGTGTTGTCTTGAACCGTTTCAGGGATTCCTACCCCTAGAGGGAAAACTAAGAAAATACTGAGAGAAGAGGACTCACCTTTTGTTACATAAGTCTTAGCCAAGGAATTCTATATTTATTCCAAGAAAACATAAATAAGCTCTAAGGTAGATTTCCCAGTAGCGGAGAAAAGACAGTGTACTATTGTACTCTTTCACCTTCATACTTTAATGTTTGGTAGCAACACAACTGATTCTCCATCATCATCAACCACTAAAGAGAATATGGTTACAACACCTCATACACCATAGTCATTTACAAAACAGATGTACCCGGACATATTTCAAAGGTACAAGGAAATCAAATACACTAAGGAAGCCCTCCATGACAATATTTGCACTAATTTAGGAAACAATCTTCGTCAATTCAAAATAAGCTCATTTGATCCAATGATATAGGGAAAGGAAGATGCATATTGCATTCTTGCAGGCCCAAGTACCTGAACCTAAATCAACAACTAATTTCAAGCAGACTACATTTGATTTTTAGGAAGAAGATGTCCATCCTTTGGACCAGATGGACATGCACAAGAAAAAAGGAGAGATGGTGTATTCAACTTTCACACAAACTACTATTACTGCTCCCAAGGTATAATGATCTTTGAACAATTATCAATCATAACTCAAATCAAAGAAAATTTCCTCTCTAGCCAAAGACAATAGAATTAAATATTTAGAGGAGATGGTGATTAAATCAAGCTTTGAGCCAACTGATTTAGAAGAAATGGAAGAGATTCTTAAGAAGAATAATGTTGATATAGCATCCCTGAGGAAGAAATCAAAATTTCCAGCTAAGGATCCTTTGGCAAAGGAATTAGGAGAACCATAGATATAGAAAGAGGAAATTTTGAAGTTACTAGTGGAACAGACTAAAAAAATTAAGAAAATGGAGGCAAAGATGGATAAACTAGTCAAAGAAAAAGAACATAATTCTGAACATGCTATGGTTCCTCTTGATGTAGTGCCTATTGCATTACTACCTCAACATGAATTCCTACAGAAGCTACAATAGTAGGAGTATCCTCCTCCACGGCTCCCACAACTTCAAGTATAGATGATTTAATCAAACTGGCTCAATCAATGGAAAATATGGCGATAAAAGGAGAAGAGATAAAAAAAACTATGAGAGGATGTAAAGGTCCTATAGGAGCATAACATTAGATATGAGAATTCTCTCCTGATAGAGCTATAGAAATTCGAGAGGCTTACCTAGAGAGTGCAACAAATAGAAAAGGAAACTACCATGGGTAATACCCCAGTCCAGGTATAATATAAAATTTCGAAAAGGATAGATGAAGCCACAATAGAAATTTGGCCATCTATAGAGATCATATTTGAGTAGAAGGGATTAATTGAGAAATATAATGAAGCCATTCAGGAAACTAGAGAGCATTTACGTGATAAACCCAGTGAAGCCACATAGCTCATTAAGTTACTCAATTACAAAAATAAGCAGGATCTGGAAGAACAGGAGATTGTGGACATAAATGAGACCATACTGGAGGTAAAAAATGTGTTGACCAAAAGGAATTTGATTGGGCAGTTGGAAGAAAAATGTCAAGTTCTAGACATAAGTGTACAAAGTTTCTTGAATAAATTAGAAGTCCTATAAAAAAAGGGACTTCCCTATTTATTAGTGACAAATGACAAGCTCAGCACATGATCAAATTATAGCCAAAAATTAATAACCACTGCTAAAGATGGTTCTAAGTTTTCAGGAGTGAAAGGAAACATAATAGGGAGAGAATTTTTAGAAGCATTGACATATGATTTAGAAATCCAGTATGAAATCAAGCACATCTTCATTTCCAAACCAATGTTTGCTAAATATACTAAAGTGGATGGTCTATTCCTAGTGAACAATGTTGGGATCAAATATGCGAGTTACTGGAGTAAGCAGATGACTTGGTTGTACAACTCAACATCAATAACACAACAAGGTTCGAAGGGCCAGATATTTAGCAGTTCCAAAAATCTAGTGCCACCAATTCAAGTAGTTTCAATTTTCCTAAATTGTTGTAATAATTAGATATATTATGTTTAGAAATTCCTAAAATACATCCTAGTGAGTTTCGATAGGATATTTTGTAAATAACTTATAAATACTTCTTATTTTGAAGTATGAAGGGTTGATTTTTGCGTTCAACAAAGCTATTGTACCTTTTCGTTTGATGGATTGATAAGTAATAAAAATGAAATTATTCACATGATTCATGTGTTCGACTATTTTTTGAAGTGCTTCTCTCATTGTTTATGTGTTTATTTCTTTGGTTCCATACTTATGTGTTCTAAAATATGAATTATTTTATAGAAACATGATGAACATAACTTGTTGAAAGATACACTTTGATTCTGGTAGTGGATAATTTAAATGTTTTCTTTTGATATCAAGTTAAAGAATTCTTAGCTTCTCTTTAGCTTCGATTGAACCTATATCTTTTCTTCTATTAGATTTCATTTAAATCTAAAAGATCCAGTTAGTTCAACTACCTTACCCTACGAAACTCCTTTAAAAATCTGAGACAGATCCATGTTGATTTTGTAGACTCCATAGCCCAAAGGAAGTTTCAAGCATTTAATCAACCAAATCAATTTTAAAATCAAACTCTGAAATCTCATAACTAGCCTAATATCTAAATATAATAAAGTTAAATCTGATAGAGAGATCCCTCACTAAGTTTAGGAAGGCTAATCCTAAGCTCCAAAGTAGTGATAGAGAGATCCCTCTCTAAGTTACAGAGTGCTTGTAGGTTTTAACCCCGTATAGAAATTACCTGCATACAAATTCTAAAACATAGGAAATAAACAATGTGAGAGAATAACACATAAAACACATATACATAGAGATTTTCCCCTAGATCCATAAACTGGGGCTACTAGTTTGATTTTTCATTATGTTACTTTCAATGTTACAATACATATTTATACATGCTGAAGCGTCCAATGCCATTGACTGAAAACCATCGTGTCCAAAACCATGTGAGAAAAAACATGTACAAAACCATAGGTAGGTCTGCCCAACCTAATATAGGGTCCAAAAAAGTTTCCCGAGGCCCTGCGCCAGACCCCGTAGAGGGGGGCTACCTGCCCCCCTCAGAAACCCCAGCCACATAATCAATGCAACAAATGGGTTACTCTTCCCCCCTCTCACCCCCTGGTTAACTACGTGGACTAGTCGTGGAAATAATATAACACAACCCAACGTTCTCCCACTTATTGTTTTCTTTCCATAGGAGAGCTTAATCATTTATCCAGCCTTGTGATGCCCATTGTTTCTCTACACCAAGAGAACTTTTTAGAGCTCACATATTTTGTCAATGCATCTACAATATTCTTCAAAGTGTCCACCTTTACTAGCAAAACCTTTTTGTCTTCTATCATATCCCTCACAAAGTGATACTGAACATCAATGTGTTTTGTCTTTTAATTATAAGCAGTGTTCTTTGCTAACAAAATTGTACTTTCGCTATCACAGTCTATCCTTATAGCCCCTTTTACTAACCCCATAATTGAACACAATCTCTGCAACCAAAATACTTCCTTGCTTGCATGAGTGGCTGCCATGTATTCTGCCTCTGTAGTTGATAGTGCCACTACAGATTGTTCCTTACTCATCCAAATGACTACACCTCCAAATAGGTTAAACACATACCCACTTGTAGATCTTCTCTGATCCAGATCTCCAGCCCAGTCTACATCAACAAAGCCACGAATATCCAACACTTTGTCCAATCTTGGTCTTCCTTGGTAGCACAATCCATAATCACTAGTGCCAAGCAAATACCTGAAAACCCGCTTCACTATTTTCCAGTGCTCCTTCCATGGTTTTGACATAAACCTGCTCCATACTCCCAACATATGTGTAATGTCTAGTCTAGTATAGATCATTGCATACATCAGGCTATCAAATGCACTTGAATATGGAACATGGGACATGTCCTCTTCCTCTACTTGTGTCTTGGGACATTGTTCAATAGATAAATTTACACCTACAAGAATAGGAAACTTCACCGATTTGCTATCCTGAATATTAAACCTCTGTAATATTGTCTCAACTACTTCCTCTAGTTTAACCAGAACTTCCCCTTTTCCCGATCTCTTTTTATTTCCATGCCCAAAATATAGTTTGCAGCACCAAGATATTTCATGTCCAATTTGAAGGAAAATTAGGTCTTCAAATCCTGGAAAATTTCTTTGTCATTTCCAACCAGTAACATATCATCCACATATAAGACTAGATAAATAACATATTCACTAATTAATTCAAAATACACATAGTGATCTGCTTTGCTTCTGATGAAGCCAAGTCTCCTTATAAATGTATTAAATTTTTTATACCACATCCTTGGTGACTATTTTAACCCATACAAAGACTTATTTAACTTGCATATCAGTTCTTTCTTACCCTTCACCACAAAGGCTTCAAGTTTCTTTATGCAGATCTCCTCTTCTAGATCCTCGTGAAGAAATGTTGTCTTCACATCCATCTGTTCTACCTCAAAATCAAAAGAAGCAGCAACAAATAAAAGTAATCCAATAGAATCTACCTTGGTAATAAGAGAAAAGCTATCACCAAAATCAATTCCCAGTACCTGGGAATAACCTTTTGCTACCAATTGAGCTTTGTATGTCTCCACCTTTCCTTTTGCATTTTTCTTCTTCTTGAACACCCATTTTTTTCCAATGGGTTTCCTTCCGGTGGCAACTCCACTAGATCCCAACCCTCATTTTTGTGCAAAGATGGTATTTCATCAACCATGGCCTCTTTCTAGAGTTTTCCATCCTCTGAATCTAATGCTTCCTTTACATTTTTGGGATCATCATCAGTAATAGATAAAGAAAAATTTGAACAGAAAGCAGATGGACTATACCTTTCTATCTTCCTTCTTTCTTGAACTGATCTTCTCAGGCTCGGAGTTTGTGGCTCTTCATCTTCTAATTCCTCCTTTGTTTTAGAGTTGGATTCTTCCTCCTTAAGCTCAAACTCTATCTTCTCAGGTTCCTTTGGTTGGACTTCATGTTTAATAACATCTTTCACTTCTCTGAACACTACATCTCAACTATACACAACCTTCCTTGTTACTGGTTTCCAAAGCTTATAACCCTTTAAACCATCCTTATACCCAATAAAGATGCACTTTTCATATTTACTATCCAATTTTGTTCTTTCTCCTTTGGAAGATGTACATATGCATCACATCCAAATACCCTTAGATGTGAAAGAGAGGGTTTCTTACAAGTCCATACCTCTTGTGGAGTCTTATCCTGCAACGCTAATGAAGGTGATCTGTTGACCAGGCAACATGATGTCTCCACTGCCTATGCCCAGAATTCCTGTCCTAACCTGACACCACTGAGCATGCTTCTCTCTCTTTCCATCAACATCTTGTTCATTCTTTCTGCAACTCCATTTTTCTCAGGTGTGTATGGAGTAGTCTTATGTCGTGCTATAGCACAATTCTTACATAATTCTTCAAATTCCTTGTTGCAAAACTCTCGACCGTTATCAAACCTCAACACCTTTATCTTCTTCTCTTTCTAGTTTTCCACTAGAGCCTTAAATTCTTTAAACCTGTCAAAGACTTAAAATTTCTTCTTAAGGAAATATATCCATGTATTCCTTGAGAAGTCATCTATAAATGATACATAGTTCATAGACATACCCAGTGATGGAACCTTCACAGGTCCAAACACATCACTGTGCACAAGCTCTAATATATGTTTCGCCCTCTTACTACCAGAGGGGAAACTCACCTGATTTTGTTTCTCATATACATAATTTCAAAGAAATCAAAATCCATAGAGTTGTTACTTATACCTTCTACCATACCTTTACCATGAAGTATTCGAAGGCCCTTCTCTCTAATATGTCCAAGCTTTTGATGCAACAACATGGCCATCTCTCCAAAGACCACTAGATTTTCTGCTCCAATTTTTGGAACCACGGAACCGTTGCACCTATCAACAATAGTGTTACCTTGCAGCTTGTACAAAGTTCCAATCCAAAATCCCTACATCAATACCATTACTCCCTGAACCATCTTTCTAGTATCCTTCTCAAACACTTTGTTTACACCTGCATCATCCAACTTGCTTACGGAAATCATCTTTTTCGCTAATGCAGGAATATGCAGAACACTTGGAAGTGTTCTAACCCTTCCACCTTGCAACTTCAACTTTACTTTTCTGCAACCAATAATTCTAGACTTCCTATCATCCCCCAAGAAGACATCACCACCATTATATTTATCATACTCACATAACCACTCTCTATGGGGAGTGAAGTGAAAGGATGTGCCTGAGTCAATCAGCCATGCCTCATGATTTACATGTGTACTTGAAGAAGCCAAGTACACATCCCCACCTTCATTTGAGGTGGTTTTTGCCTCTGTAGAAGGATCATCATCAGATCCCTTTCCCTTGTCAGGAGCTTCAGATTTATAGTCCCCTTTGTAGTGCTCTTCCTTTCTGCATTTCCAGCAAACCACCTTTATAGGTTTTCTTGGAGATTTAGATCTCCCTCTAGATTTAGATCTCCCACTCAATGACTTATTTTTGTTTCTATTCTGAGACTGTCCTCGTACAAATAAGGCATCACCATTCTAGCTCTCCATATTTTTCCATCTCATCTCCTCGATTAGTAAGGATGAGACTATTTCATCAAACTGCAAGGTAGTTGCATTGCTACCTATTGCAATAACGAGACTATCCCCTGAATCTCGTAGAGAACAAAACAAACTAATGCACTTATCTTCTTCTAAAATTTTAATATCAATAGACAATAACTAACTTACCATTGTATTAAATGCATTCAAATGCTTTGTCACCGAGTCTCCATCTTTCATCCTCATGTTATACAGATTTTTCCACAAGAACAGTTCAATCACCAGAGACTTAGATTTGTACAAAGTCCCTAACTTGTCCCACAAAGCCTTCAATGTAT
Source organism: Pinus taeda (assembly GCA_000404065.3). NCBI lineage: Eukaryota > Viridiplantae > Streptophyta > Pinopsida > Pinales > Pinaceae > Pinus > Pinus taeda. The sequence goes on along the minus strand of APFE030413510.1, from coordinate 640,168 downwards.
CTTCCCCTGATACATTTAGCAATACTGAATCTGTCATACAATCGTATTGTGCTCTTTGCCTTCTGATCCAACTTCTTCCATTCTTCATCGGACACTCCCATTGGTTTAGTACCCATATCCTCCATGATCCACTGATTTGTATCCACCAAGAGATCCTCCATCTTGAGTTTCCACAACTCGAAACTTTGACCATTAAATTTCTTGATCTCTATCTTTCCATTGCTCGTCATCTTGTTTCACCACTAGAATCGATCCCACAGATCTACCACTGAACAGGGTCTACCACAGTCCCAAGTGAAACCCCTCAGTAATAAAGGCATCCCCTTGAAGCCAAAACAACTCTGATAGCAAATGTAGGTTTTAACCCCATACAGAATTTGCCTGCATACGAATTATAAAACACAGAGAATAAACAATACGAGAGCATAACACATAAAACACATATACACAAAGATTTTCCCTTAGATCCCAAAAACAAGACTACCATCTTGATTTTTCATTATCTTCCTTTAAATGTTACAATACGTATTTATACATGCCGAAGCATCCAATACTATGGGCTGAAAACCATCGCATCCAAAACCATGGACCGAAAATTGTCGCTTCCAAAACCATGGACCGAAAACTATCGCGTCCAAAACCATGTGTGAAAAGCCATGCAAAAAACCGTAGGTAGGTCCGCCCAACCTAATATAGGGTCAAAAAAAAATTCCTAGGGCACTGCCCTAGACCCTCTAGAGGGGGGTGCCCCTATTAACTATGTGGCCTAGTGGTGGAAAGAATATAACACAACCTAGCTGTGCTGACATTCGTGCAACCATACTAGGGAAGAACAATCCTTGATTTCATTTTTACAAAATTAGCTTCCCTAGATCATAAAACTTTATTTAAGGAAGTGTAGTGATCCAAATTTTAGAAATATAGGATTATAGGTTGTAAACGATGTCTCTCACATTTAAGATCTAGCTCTGAAAAGAATTTACACCTGATCTCATCCTGATCTGAAACCTCCCTAAATTTTAGATGATCCTAAAACGTTACCAAGGAAAGGAAGTTTAGTTTAAATTCAAGGAAGTAATAGTCCCCTTTCTAGGGAGAATTCTCTTCCAGAAAAGTTTGTTACCATACAAGATATTCAATTTGACTTACCATTCGAACACAGTCCATTTAGGATCAAATCTAAAAGTTTTGTCGTTCAAACAGTAATTGATAAATATGTTATGCAACCCTATAAATCAGTAGGAACATTTGTTGAACCTGATTTTTATCAACAAGCTCTTGAAAACTTTGACAAATTACAAGATCTTGTACCAACACTGTATTAAGTTGTACATCAAGCATGTATTCAGCAATCTGTTAAACTTTCTACCCTCACTATTTCATCATCATCTTTTCTTCCCAATGTGGTAACCCTTCATCAATAAGCCCCACACCTTCTGTATTCTCTACTACTTCTCTAGTAGTATCACAAATAGTGACCCAACATATCCCAACAAATCATATATTTATACCTTCGATAAGATCACATATTATTCAACCCAATATGGTTTCTCATTATGCTCCCTTGGTTTTACCTGTCGAGTTGCATCCAATGCCCCAATATTATCAAACCAGAATTCCCCAATTTGATGCCACTAGTTCTATCAATCCACAACAACACATAGATAAAATCAACAATTTCTTTGATCTTCAGGAAGTGGATGAAAGTGATGTAAAGATGAGAATTTTTGCCCAAAGTTTGGGTGGAGAGGTAAGAAAATGGTTTAAAAATTTAGCAGTAGCTAGTATAGTTGACCTTGATGCCTTTCACTAGTCCTTTTTAAATAGGTAGGAAACAAAAAATAATCCTCTCCAGATTCTAAATGAATATAAAACCCTAAGGAGAAGGCCTATTGAGACTGCGGAAGAATATTGTGATAGGTTCAATAAATTTTATTATGCAATTACAGTTGCTATTAAACCTCCCCCGTGCTTGGCCCTTGTATGTTTCCCTTAAGGATTTTATGTCGATATGGAATATCATCTAAGGGAAAGAGACCCTACTACCTTAGAGGAAACGCAAGCTAATTCCCTTAAAGTCGAGGCTAATTTATCAGATAAACAAGAAAAATTAAAAACTGAAAGAAGAGTTACTATCAAAGAGGAAGCTTCCTCTTTTTCTCCATATGATTATGAAATAGATGGTCTACTTAGAACTATGGATAAAATAATGGATAAGATAAGCATAACTGATATGATTCCTCCTAGACAAAACCAAACGGCTCCCCAAATCAAAAATCCACATTTTAGAAGAAACCAACCCCAGATCAAACAAAGGGACCTGAAAGGTCTAGATAAGAAGGTGAGACCTCCTTTTCAAGAGAACTGTACTGATGAGGAGGGAGAAATAGCTAAAGACATGAATGATTCTCAATTCAATTTAATGTGATTAAATTACAATGATTCTATATTTCTTACTCAAGAAGAACAATACCTTTTTCTACTATCCTAGGATGAGGTAGATCCCGAGGAATTAGAAGAATATAAGAAAGGTTTTGAAAATGGAGTTATGGAAGTCCATAAGAAATATAATCTAAGGATTAGGAAAAAACTTGATACTCCAAATAAAAATCCAGCTGATACACCTTTCAATAAAAACCTTGAGGTTTTTCTAGAAATAATAGTGAGGTTCCAACCCAAAAAAGACCTGATCCTGTAGTCAAACCAACTCAGACTCATAATCCCTCCACTAGCTAGAGAAGAGTTATATCCCAAAAGGACTTGGTTGAAAAATAGGAGGCTATCAATTTAAACAAAATTCAAACATCATTTAGTATAGAACATGAATTGGCAAAGCTTAAAATATCCATTCCTTTAACAGAACTGATGAGAAAAACTGAATATAGATTAGAATTATTGAAAGCCTTAAGTATAGAAGAAGATACAGATAGAGTCAATGTATTTGATGATCAACCAGAAATATTGTTTGGACTTGAAGTCAATGGTAAACTCCAAGATGGAGAAGTACCTCCTTTTTACATTAGCTTAAACTTTCATGATAAAATTTTACATAATGCAATGCTTGACTCAGGGACCTCTCAGAATCTCATGCCTAGGGTTATCATGGAAAAATTGGGACTAGATATTACTAGACGATATAAAGATTTGTATTTGTTTGATTCAAGTAAAGTAAAATGCCTTGGAATTATTAAGGATTTATGTGTCAACTTAGTGTAAATACCATCCAAGAGTGTGGTAATGGACATAGTTGTTGCTGACATACCCACTAAATATGGCATTCCACTGTCTCATTCATGGGGAGCTTAACTCCAGGGAACCCTCCAAAATGATATGACCTATGCTACAATTCCAGTGTTTAGTCAGAATAGGAGACTATATAGGGAAAAACTCATGAAATTTATGGTTACTACTCAAGATAAACCTCATAATTATCCCTTGTAATCAGTCCATTCAGGCCTTGATTCTTTTATTTTATATAATAATATAAATATACATGAACAAGTTCCCGATGAAAACATTGAGTTATATCAGATTGAGGAATGCCAAACAGATATCAGGCAACATGATAGAAAATATGAACCTTTATGGAATTTAGGTTTTTATGGCGGTGTTAGTAAAGGAGGATTAGGGGCAAGGATATGGGTTTCAAATTCACAAACTCATCACTCAGAAGGCCATTCATATAAATTAAATTTCCAATGTTCTAACAATGTATTTAAGTAGTAAACCTTAATTTTAGGGTTACATCTTTCAAAGAAGTTAGGTGCTAAGACAATATCAATTTATGGAGATTCTAAATTGATAATAAAACAAATTAAAGGAGAATATTCTACTAAACACCCAAGGATGAGGGCCTATAGCAATGCTATTATGGATTTTTTAGAATCGTTTATCAAGCATAACTTGTTTGTGGTCCGAAGAGGTCAAAACATCCTAGCTGATGGTCTCGCTACTTCAGCTAGTAGCTGTAAATTCCATATCATCCTAGTCACCGATATACTGTTCAAGTAAAAAACAGACCTATTGTACTAGATAATATTAGATATTGGCATGTTTTTTGAAATGATGCATAGATTGAAGGTTTTTTACAGTTAAAAGATGAGTTTGAGTATGCTAATATAGACAGAGAAGTTTACCTAGAAGATAGTGTGGATAATGATGCAACTAAATTAGATTTGAAAGAAATAGATCAAGAAAAAGAAGAATCATAAATTTTAGAGTTGAAAGACAATGTTTTTCCTAGAGGATTAGGCCCCTTAGAATATTTCTTTCACTTTAATGACGTAGCCAAAAAGCCTAAAAGTGAACCTACTAGAGCCGAAGTCTAAGAATGTAACATTGGAACTGAACAAAAACCTAAGGTGATTAAATTATCCAAATCTATACCCCCATCATAAAATAAAAAGTGCATATACTTGTTCAAAGAATTAATAGATGTGTTTGCATGGAGTTATGAAGATTTGAAATCCTATGACACCATCATTATGCAACATAAGATTCCCTTAAATGAAGACCATAAGCATTTTAAGCATAAATTAAGGAGAATCAATGCAATGTTCAAGCCTCTAATTGAAAAGGAGGTCAAAAGAATGTATGGTGCCAAGATCATAGTGCCATTAATATATTCTAAATGAGTGACTAATCTAGTTCAACCTAGAAAAAAGACTAGAGAAATTAGACTTTGTATTGATTTCCAAAATCTTAATAAAGTCTCTCTAAAAGATAATTACCTTTTGCCTAATATGGATCACATTTTGTAGAAGGTGGTTGGATTTAGTAGAATTTCTCTTTTAGATGGATTTTTTGGTTATAATCAAGTCCTAGTACATCTTGGAGACTAAGAGAAAACAACATTTACTACACCTTGGGGCACTTTCATGTATGTGAAGATGCCTTTTGGTCTAATGAATGTTGCTGCCACTTTCCAAAGAGAAATGGACTTTACCTTTGCAGATGAAATGGGTCAATTTATAGTCATATATCTTGATGATATCACAATTTTTTCAAAAACAGATGAGGAACACTTCACCTCAGTAGAGGCTTTGAAAAATGTAGGAGATTTTTTATTTCCCTCAACCCAAAGAAAACATTGTTTGGTTTACAAGAAGGAAAATCACTGGGAGATATCATTTCAAAGGAAGGAATAAAAATATATCCAAGCAGAAGTGAATCTATATTAAAAATTAATCCCCCTATAAATTTAAAGGAAATTGAATCTTTCATTGGCTAGATCAATTTTCTGAGGATATTTATTCCTAATCTAGCAAAGCTTCTAAAAAATATAACGAACATGTTGACAAAATATATAGAGTTAAAGTGGAACACTAAGCCTAAAAAATGATTTGATATGGTAAAACAAGCCTTAACCTAGGCTCCTCTATTAATTAGCCTCGATTTTACAAAATATTTCCTGATTTTCTCATCTTCTTCTGAGCATACTATTGCAGTAGTTCTTTCGTAAATCCTTAAGAGATGTTCCATTAAAATGCGATATCATGGAAAAACAAGCTTTTGCCTCAGTAAAAGAAATAAGATATTTTAGAGCTTATATCCTTCATTCACATATAATTTCCTTTGTTCCAAATGATGTGGTAAAAGATCCTGATGGGAAAGGAGGTAAATTGATTTCTACTATCTTATAGTATGACATTGAAATCAAACCTACCAAACTCATTAAAGGTCAGGGGTTAGCTAAATTTATGGCTGAATCTAATTTACATGCTTTGGATATAAATTTTCTAACTATACTCAATGAACCAAAAGAGTGGGTGACTCCACAAGTACTAGAAGGTTTTGCTACCTCTCCCTGGTATGAAGACCTTGTTTTTTTCTACATCATTTACAAGCTCCTCTTGGTCTGACCAAAACAAAAGCTAGATTTCTTAAACTCAAAGCCATGAAATTGTGTATTTTAGATAATAATTTATATTGAAAAGATACTGGTCGAGTTTTAGTAAATTTATTGTTGAAAGATGAGGCAGATGAAGTGGTGTAGGAATTTCATGAAGGAGATTGTGGTGGACACCTGTACTAGAAGACCACCACCAACAAGATCCTAAGAGTTGGTTTCTATTGGCCAACCTTAATTTACAATATCCAAAAGAAATTCATCTCATGTCACAAATACCAAATATTTGAAGGTAAAAGGAAACTACTTCCTTTAACCTTAAAGCCCATATCAGCTGAAATTTCTTTTTAGTAGTGGGGTTTGGATTTATAGGAGAAATTCACCCTTCCTCTTTTGACCAACATAAGTGGATTATTATAGCCACCATTTATTTTACCAAATGGATTGAATCCATACCTACTAGGCAAGCCTCTGATGTAGTAATCATTAAATTCCTAGAGAATAATATTCTTTCAAGCTTTGGAAGCCCTAGGAAAATCATTACAGATAAAGCTGCAACATTCAAATTAAAAAATATGGTCGAACTTTGCAACACGTATCAAATAACCTTGGGATATTCTACAGCCTATTAGCATCGGGGAAATGGACTAGCAGAATCTTGCAACAAAAGTCTAGTTAATACTATCCAAAAATTATTGTAGGATAACAAGAAATCGTGGCACAATAAGCTTGTCACTGCATTATGGGCAGATAGAATTGCTACTAACAAGTCAATTGGCATGTATCCATACCAATTAGTTTATGGGATGGATGTTGTTTTTCCAACTTCATTAAAAATTCGTATTTTGAAAATGCTTCAAGAATTGGAGGTTGGACCAAATTACCTACAAAGAAGAATAAATCAAACAATTCACCTACAACAATTAACAGAAGAAGTTCATAATACAAATCAATTGATCCAGGAAATTATTAAGAAGATATATGACAAAAGAATTAAGGCCAATGATTTTCGAATAGGAAACCATGTTTTCAAATGGGATTCAAGAAGAGAGGAAAAGGGTAAATGGTAAATTTGATAATTTATGGATGGCAATTTACATCATTCATGTTATAGGGGAAATAATGCATTTTTCTAAAGGACATGGATGGACCAGAGATACCTGGAGGACCTATCAATGGCAGGATGTTAAAGAATTATGTTTTTGAGGAATAGAAGTAGTTCTCATCACATTCATTGAATATACAATTTTCTTTGTATTGTTATGATTCGGGTAGATTATTTCTAAAAGTTGAAGCCCTTGGAGAAGGCCCTGAGCTTTTAGTCATCTTTGCTACCATAACTACAACAACTATAAAAAAATAATATTATGAAAAACACTAAAGAGAAGAAACGATAAAAGAACCCCACGGAAAAGTAAAATGAAATGTGAAAGTGATGCCAATTCAAGTGCCACTGATAGTACAATAAGGCTTAAAGAATAAATTCTTGAAAGTGTTTGTAGCTTGTTCAACATGTCACATTCATTTTTCTTGTTTGAAACATATTGTTTAATCATGTCCAAGAAATTTCCAATTTATGTCAATTAGATTAGAATGAATAATTTAGCAAAACAGTGTAATCTTGGCTAAGATCGGATTAGGTAGATTAGGTGAAGAAATTAATCCAACAGTGTAATCTGGATTATTGCAATTGTTAGGTTAGTTTTTATTATTTGAATAGAAATTTTTAGTCATTTAAATTGAAAAATAAATAAGAATTTGCACTCATAAATGCACCCTAATCACTTTTGGTTGAGTTAGTTTAGGGAAAATTGAAATTATTATGAAAAACGTTCACAATTGATATTTTTTTTTCCAAAGCCTAGACCTTATTGTAAAAATAAATGCATGATGGGACAGTTTCTCGTTTGCTCTTAAACCGTGGATATCTCCCCACTCCTGATCACAATCCCCTTTTCATCGGATGGCTCCCAGGCCTTTTCCCCCCCCCCCCACCATGTTTCCCTTTATCAGCAAGGGGTGGGGGCATCTGAAAACGTGGTTTCCCCATTGGGCCCCACCACTACTTGTCCTACTCACACCATTTCACACCCCCCCTCACCTGCCACTTACCGCTCATACACCCCTCTAAAAACCACTCAGCCTGTGCCCATTCCCGCCAACAGTCCAACGCCCTTTCTGCCTATCACTCTTTTCCACATCGATTGACCATTACACCCTTCCATCGCCACTTCCTCCCATTGAAATTTTCCCGTTACGATTTTACCACTTACAATCATTTCATCCAATGGTCCCACTATGTTGCAAATTTATAAATCCTTGTACTTGCCTCAATCACTTTCTTTCCTCACCCGCATACTCTCACAGTGGTATCAATCTGATCTTTGTTTTCCTTGTCTATCATCCATTTCTAACAAAGCATTACCTATGAATTCTTTTCCCAAACAACGAGCATTGTCATCCTCTGAAATTATACCTTGTTATCACAATGGCCCCCAACACCAAAACTGATGCCACACTGGTAAACCCAATCTTTTTTCCTTCTGTGGATTTAGACCACATTCCCTTAGCTGACAGGGACTAAAAAATTTCCGAAACATAGTGTGATTTCAACCTCTTTCAATTACATTGTTGGTTTCTAGACACATATCTAGAAAAATCAGATGAAATTGGGCTTTAACAATCGAGACTACCCCTATTTATTTTCCCTCAATCCTATTATTTCCCATAGTTTTTCTTCAAATGTCAGGCCTCCTATATCTCAAGCAAAAGAGCCATCATATCCCCTCATGGTGAAATATTTTTCACCGTTATGCCTGAGAATATAAGCTAGATGTTGTAGATCCCACACAATGAGTCCCTGACTCCCTTCTCAATTGATGCTCTCAAATAAATCTACCAAAAATTATTTTTCCTAGAGAGCTAGTATTTTTTAAGTCTTCCTGCCAGAGGATTCTCAATTGGCAAGGAAAAACCCCCCTTATCCCCCTTCGATTTCCCCCCAAAGAACCAAACAGATCATCTCTGTCTTGTCTTTCATACTTGGGTATTTCTTAGATGAATGGGTAGATGAGCCTATTTTAGGCTTTCTATCCACCCTTTCCACAAAGGGACTTTCATCCATTTTTTACTATGGGCAGTTTCTTGCAGATGTAATACATGAACAATTCCTTCAGTTTCTAACTAGAGGAATGTTTAGATACTCTTCTCTTCTTAGCCATATATATATTTTCTTCGAGACAAACAGTTTTCCCTTTGTAGTTCAGAAACTCAATCAGTAGGGAGAGCCTCAGTCCATAATCCTTTGAACCTCAATTATCAGAAAACTTTCACAAGAGTACAAGTTCAAAGATTTTATAGAATAGTTCATATACCCAACAACTTGTTTGCTGAGTGGCTAACAAATTCCCAGGATCAGTGAGGACATTCAAACAGTGTTTCATATTGGTGAGTAGGTGAAGACAAGAGATTTATATTTATGCAAAAACTATATAGAGATCAAGGTTTATGGCTCCAAACTGCCACCCTGTAAACTACCAAAATATATTCCTATGAGAATATTTTCCTTAGGATACATCAGGAAAATAATCCAATTGGATAACATTCACTTTGTGGCAGCCAAGAAGAATTCCTGGTTTAGAATAAAAACACCGATAAGTCCATTTATCTGTAATAGCAAAGTAATAGCAGAGGAAGCATACCCCCTTCCAAAACAGATGAATTTTCCCCTTAGGTTCGCATGTTCTTATGAACCCTTTGGGGTAATTTCTAATTTGATGTAAGAACAAAAGACAACCCCTTATGTACACACCCAAATACGAGATATTGAGAAATATATGAATCAACCGAATTAGGTAGAGAACACATTGCAGGAGGGTGAGGAGAAGGTGATGTCCAAAACCGCTTTAGAGACTCCTACCCTTAGAGAGAAAATTGAGAAAATACCAAGGGAAGAGGACTCACCTTCTATTATAGAATTCTTAGCCAAGGATTTCCAGATTTATTCCGAGAAAACGAAAACTAGCTCTAAGGTAGATTTCCCACCAGTGCCGGAAACACATGGTACTATTATACTCTCTGGCCTTCATACTTTAAATTTTGGTAGAAGAATAACTGATTCTCCATCATCCTCAACCACTAAAGAGAATCCAGCCACAACACCTCATACACCAGAGTCATTTATAGAAGAGTGGCAGATGGACACATTTCAAAGGTACAAGGAAATCAAACAAAGGAATGAAGCCCTCAATAGAAATATTTACACTAAATTTAGGAAACATTCTTCCTCAATTACAAACAAACTCATTTCAGCCTATGATACAGAGAAAGGAAGAATGCATATGGTGTTCTTGTAGGCCTAAGTACCTCAACCTAAATCAACATCTAATTTCAAGTAGACTATATTTGAGTTTGAGGCAAAAGATGTCCATCCTTACGACCCATGGACATGAACAGACAAATAGGAGAGATGGTGTATTCAATTTTGACACAAACTATTGTTATTGCTTCCAAGCTGCAGTGATTTTTGAAAAATGTTCAATCACAGTTCAAACTAGAGAGAATTTCCTCTCTAGCCAAAGACAATAGAATTAAATATTTAGAGGAGATGATGATTAAAGTAGGATTTGATCCAACTGATTCAAAGGCCATGGAAGAGATTATTAAGAAGAATAATGTTCATATAGCATCCCTAGGGAAGAAATTAAAACTGCTAGCTATTGAGGATCCTCAAGCAAAGGAATTAGGAGAAGCAAAGATACAGAAAGAGGAAATGTTGAAGTTATTGGTGGAACATAGTGCACAAACTAAGGAAATGGAGGCAGAGATGGATAAACTGATCAAAAATAAAGAACAAAATTCGCAACTTGCTATTGTTCCTCTTGATGCAGTTCCAAGTGCATCACTACTTCAAACAAGAATTCCCACAACACCTACAATAGCAGGAGCATCCTCCTCCATAACACCCACAACTTCAACTATAAACGATTCAATCAAACTGGCCCAACCAATGGAAAATATGTTGATACAAGGATAAGAGATAAAAGAGATGTGCGGGGATATAAAGATACTATAGAAGAAGAACATCAGATATGATAACTCTCTCCTAACAGAGCTATAGAAATCTCGGAGGCTTACCCAAAGCGTGCAACAGATAGAAAAGGAAACTGCCATGGGTAATAGCCTAGCCCAAGTTAAAGAGAACATTTGGAAAAGGATAGATGAATCCATGAGAGAAATATGGCCATCTATACAGATCATGTTTTAGCATAAGGAATTAATTGAGAAATCTAATGAAATCATTCAAGAAGTGAGAGAGTAGTTGGGTGATGAACCCGATGAGGCTACAAATCTCATTAAGTTCCTCAATTCCAAAAAAACTCAGGAGCTAGAACAAATAGATATTGAGGACAAGACTGAGACCATACTAGAGGTAAAAAAGGTGTTGACCAAAAGGACTTTGATTAGGCAAGTCGAAGAAAAATGTCAAGTTCTGGAGAGAGGTGTACAGAGGTTCTTCAGCAAATTGGAAGTCCTCTACAAAAAGGGACTTCACAATTTATTAGTGATAAATGACAAGCTCAACACATGGTCAGATTACAGCCAGAAATTAATAACCATTTCTAAAGATAGTTCTTAGTTTGCAGGAGTGAAAGGCGTCATAACTGGTAAAGAATTTTTAGAATCATTAACATATGATTTAGAAATCCAATATGAAATCAAGCACATATTCATTTCCAAGCCAACCTTTTCTAAATACACTTAAGTGGATGAAGTTTACATGAAGTTACTCAAGACATCTCTCCCTAGTGAACAATGTTGGGATCAATTGTACGGGTTACCAAAGTAAGGAGATGACTTGGTTGTACAACTCAGCATCAAGAACACAACAAGATTCGAAGGGCCAGCTATTAAGCAGTTCCACAAATCCAGTGCCACAAATTCAAGCAGTTTTAATTTTCCTAAATTATTGTAACAGTTAGATAGATTTTGTTTAGAAATTCCTAAAATACATCCTACTCAGTTTGACAAGATATTTTTTAAATAACATATATATATTTCTCATTTTGATGTATGAGGGGTTGATTTTTGCATTCAACAAATGATTGGTAATAAAAATGATATTATTCGCAAGATTCATGTGTTGGACTATTTGGTGAAGTGCCTCTCTCATTGTTTATGTGTTTATTTATGTGTTTCCATACTTATGTGTTCTTAAATATGAATTATTTTAAAGAAAGTTGATGAACATAATTTGTTGATAGATACACTTTGATTCTGGTTGTGGAAAATTTAAGTGTTTTCTTATGATATCAATTTAAAGAATTCTCAACTTCTCTTTTGCTTTAATTGAACCTATATATTTTATTTTATTACATTTCATTTAAATCTAAAAGATCTAGTTAGTTCGACTACCTTTCCCTGCGATTCTCCTTTGAAAATATCAGATAGATCCACATTAAGTTTGTAGACTCCATAGCCCAATGGAAATTTCGAGAATTTAATCAAACAAATCAATTTTAAAATCAAACTCTGAACTCTCATAACTACCCTAATATCTAAATACAATAAAGTTAAATCTGATAGAGAGATCCATCTCTGAGTTTATGAAAGCTAGATCCTAACCTCCAAACTGGTTTTGTGGTTACCTTTGCGTTTTCTTTCAAAACTTCGGAAATTACAGAGTGCTAACAACAGGAACACGAGGAAGAAACTTACATGATTTGTACTAACCTTTCTCTTCCTTTATAGGATTCCACACAGTGGAAAATTTCATGGCTATAAGACAAAACTTACAAGCTATCATCCATACATCTCATCTCCATACTCTCCACTCATATAACGATCTCTCTCCACCATCTAATTAGCAAGAAATTATAATTTCACCTCCTCATTGTGATGTTATAGGAGGTCTTCTAATGCTACAGGAGGAGCATATGGAGCTACAGGAGGGGGCTCTAATGACAAGAACCACCCAAAATACCAAGGTCCCTCTAGGAAATGATAAGGATATTCCTCTAATGATTTCCTCATCATCCATCCATCATCCATTCACTCCATTCCAGCAAAACTTAAATTTTCCACTTTGTCTTACCTCTAAAAAACCATAGAAGTTATACTTTTCCAAAGTTTTCACTACTCCCTCATGACTCTAACCATTTCCTCATGAATTTTCATCATCTCCCTCAACACCATAATGCAAACTGAAGACTTCAAGGGAAGATCAAAAGACTACTATAGGAATAAAACCCCTTTTGTAGCATCCTGTGCATCTAAAACGTAAATCTTTGATATTTTATTCCACCACCAGAAGGCGTGATGGAGCCTTGGCTGCAACTAGGAAGGGACACATCATCCTTAGGAAGGCTTTCCAACAGTAGTAGTATCCTAGACATCATAATGGCACATGCATGCACTCAAAAAAATCAATAGTCAAGGTATCATTAAGTATGAAGACATCCCCAAGAAACAAGTCAAAGTGTTAACTCCCTTAATCATAATGATATATGGCCCAGCTCTAGCATGCAACCATCTACAAAAATTTGATCCATAGGTAGCATCAAGTATGGAAACCCTCACATCTTCCCTATGCATAAAATGACCATAATGTGTTTTGATTGACAGAGGTGTTTTAATAGGCTAGAGATTGCGAGTGATTGGCCACCCTCATCTAGTAAACTTAATTTTGAGTTAAGTCACCCATACAACGTGGAGATGTTAACTCAAAATAAGATGGCGTCGTCGAAGAGTGGGTTGATAATCATGAGGAGAGAGAAATTATTACAAGGAGTAGGGAAAACGGTCGAAAAGAGGAAACTCGTGTTAATGCCATGTCAATGGAGCACTCAAAGCTTTTATCCCAAAGAGGATATTATTTACTAGGCTCAACATCATTTTCACCATCACTAATTCCAAAAACAAGGAGAGGAAGGACGAGCTATTGTATTAGACATCCTAGGGTGCCACGAAGGAGTTTTGAACCCTATCTACAGACCCTATAGGAGGAAGCTACATGCAGGTCTACAAGTGCTATAGGATGGCTGAGAGGAGCTACAGGAGGATTTGGGAGGTGAAAAAGAAGTCACAGTAGCTTGATATTATCTGAAAACTATCATGTACACACAAAGTTATTTTCACAAGAAGTAAGTGATGCCCTCCTTCCTCGTTTCTATATTCATTTGCATCAGAAGTATTGTTGAAATTAATAGCCTTTAATAGTAAATTTATCAGTAAGAGGTATTTTTGAATATTGTTGTGGTTAAAAGAAGACAAAATTAGTTTGGTTGATATCAATTCGAGCACCCTTCTCCCTCACTACTACCATGAAAATTAACATTCTTTCATCATTGAGACTACTTGAAATTTTTTGAACTCCACACCTAAATAGCACCAAGGAGGAATAGTAGAAGAAATTAGGGGAGGATTTAACAGAAGAGAACCCTCATACACCAAGAGAATTCACCAACACCCTCCTCTAGTGGACATCTTTAGAAGACACCAATGGTTTGGTTTCTTTGAGTTTCTAATAGGTATGATGATGATCTTGCTCATGAATTTTGCATGGAATTACATTCTCAAGAGGAAGATAGTGCCACTACTATTGTCAAAGGGTTGGCCATCTCTCTCAATCCTAAAACCATAAGCAGGGTGACCACCTTACCTCTAGCAATTACGTGGAGAAAAGAAGAGAGGCAAGTGATTATCCCAGCTAGGAAAAACTTGTTCATTTAAAAAGAGAAGCATGTAGAAGATAAGAATGGAGTAAGAAGAGAATGTCTACCTTACCCTTGGGATGATGTAGCCCACCATATCCTCAAGTATATATCTTTTGAAGGGATATTGATTGTGGTTTATTCCTACCACCTCAAATTGATCCATGAGCTGAGATTAATGCATAATTTCCTCTCCCTCAAAGACACAGTGTTCCTGATTTCCTCCTATAGTCAATCATGGAGATGAATCAAAAGGTGAGGTAAGGGAAGAATCAACACTTATCTCACCATGGCCTCATCAAGATAATAGTGATGTCTGTTTTGAACCACTTGAGGATCCCTATCCTATGGAATAAATTTGTGGACATGGATAGGGGGACTTTAATAGAAACCCAATCCATCACACCTGGAGAGACACTATCCTCTAGCATTAGAGGTAAATAAGAAAAAATATAGGAATAGAAATGAATAATAATAAAGGAGTAAGAGGCAGAAAAAATAAGAGGAAGAGAGAAAAATAGAGGAAAAAGAGGCAGAAGGGACAAAGGAAGGAGAAGCATAAATCAAAGAAGAAGAGAGGGTGGAGAAGGTAGAAGAGAGAGTAATCCCTAGGAGAATTCTAAACCTGAAGGAGAAAAGGAACAACCACATAAAACAAGTCCATCTCCAGGGGATACTGAGTAGGAAGTAGATGTAACATTAGCTACATTGCACAGCCCTATCAACCAAGAGGAAGTAATCAAGACAAGGTCACATGCATTTTAGAACCAAGAAGAGCACTAGAATTAAACAAGGGAAACCACAAGCTCCTACAAAGGTCCCTATCATTATTTGTGAATCACCAAGTAAAAAGGAAGAAATAAGACCGAGAGAAGCAAATATTGAGGAGGTCACTCCTCCTAAAACCAAAACCAAGTCACTTGTAGCATCTATGGGTAGGTTCACTACTAGGTCAGTCACCTTGAAGAAGCTAAGGACACAAAAAACATTTGAGAAAGCATAAAAATAGAAGCTATAAGAGGATTAGGATAACCTACATGAGAGACAAGGTTTTCTACAAGACGGGAAAATTTTGCCATAGGGAGAACAAGGGAAGCTACAACAGCACAAAAAAGAGTTACAAAAGGAATCCACCACCAAAAATTTAGTTGGAAAAGACCTATAGGAGCTCCAAGATCCTGACCCACAACCAAGCCTGGGGTCCTACTACAAATGTATTGGAGGAATAATTATCCCTTAAAAATTTACAATCCCACTCCTCAATGAGTTGGAGGTAGAGAGAGTTAGAACCCACAGGTGGATGCAAATTTCGAAATCCAAGAATGTGGAAGACGTGGGCTACATGTAGTGGAAATTCATTTAAATCAGTAAGGAGTTAAGTGATTCAAAACTAAAGGAGTCTATTATGAAGGAGAAACTACCGGAAGAAAACACAAGGTTGAGAGAGAGGTTGCAAGAGAAAGAAGCACAACTTTCCACCATGGTAGGTCTCTCTATGGAAGTCCTGTAATGCAGGAAGCCAACAAAATGTTTTTCTCCCTTCATCAAAGAATAATGGAGGTAATTTCAAATAAAAGCTCTAGCACAATATTTATCTCTTCTTTTTCATGACTACAGGAAGTTTATTTCAATTTGCAACCAAAGTAATATGGAAGAGAGGGAAATGTTCGCTGAATTCTATATGCATAATTTCATTTTGAAAAATATGAATTTTTGGGATCCCAATTTAAGAGTAGGAGACATGCAGCTAATGGCTTCACCATCTTGGTTGAATCATGAGGAGACAAGGGTTGAGGAGGTGAAAAAGATAATGAAAGAGGGGGATAAGGAATCCTTATATATCCGAGTAGTGTTAGTGAGCCCTAAGGTTGTCATAAAAAATGATAACCACGTCTCCAATGATGTTGCTTTAGCACCCAAATACATTGATATCTAGGAGAAAGGCATTCTACCCTTTGAATACACCTTTATAATGTTGGGAATAGAGAGTTTGCAAGATTTCTCGAGAATATGTCATGCCTTACCCCACATTTTACAAGTCAGAGAATATTACTCTCCTGAAAGGCTAAGGAATGCCTTAGAGAGAACACCATTGTACAAGAGAACCATGTAGAGGATAAAAATTAGGTGCATAGGACTCAAACTCAATCAAACCTTACTACTAGGACTACAAGAAGGAAGAGATGAAATAAAAGAGCAGAGGGAGTGGAATTAGATATAAATAAATATAGGTTTCTTCCCACAGGAAGGCATACAATATCAGGAACCTTGGGATGTCAAAGAGGCCAGCAAGGCCATGAAATAGCTTCACGTGGACGACTAAGTTTCTTAGAGGATGAGAGACACATTCAGTAGGGGGGTGATGATGATTACCATCAATAGGTATATTTTGAAGGTAATCATGCCATCCTCTAGCCTAAAAAATATCATTCTCTCACATTAATTCACATTTTTTGTTATATTATGCTTAGTAAGAGGAGTAAAAGGTATCTTTCATAGTATGTGGCCTAATGTGGTTTAATTACAAGAAAAAGAAGCATTTTTAGGAAATTAATATATAGGGGTTGATTGAGACAACCATGAGAAAATCTATGGATTTTTTCCATCTCCTTAACTCCCTAACTTGATTTGGGATGACAGTATCCTCTCTCACCAATTCAAATTCATTGCAATAGAGTAACTGCTTGTCCAAGTGAAGATCAAGAGGGACAAGATCCACCATTTCCAAGATCAAGGAGGCAATCACTCTTATTTCCATGGGAGATTCTAACAACTACCCTTTTGTATAAATAAAAAAGACGAAAAGTTGATTAGGGTTCGAATTTTTGGTTCAGCTAGGTGTAGCTATTAAGCTTTGATGTTAACATTGTCATTTTGAACTTTTATGTCGTCTATGAGATCTTTACTTTTTGATAGTGAGAATTTGGTTATTGAGCTCCATCTCAGTTAGTTTCAGAGGGCTAATACCCTTGGGTTTGGGACCAACCCAGAGGATTTGGTCCCTCTTTTGTACTTTTGTTTCGTTCTTGATTCCAAACAGTTCATAGTTTCTTTCATTTCAGTAGACATTAAACTAGAAAAACATGTAGCTGCAAGCTTCAACATCACCTCTCTCATGGGAGAATGAGTAGAAGGATTCACAACCTCAGTCCAAAAATATTTTGTTTATGATTTCTTGGAAATATATAAATGTTATTTGTTCTACTTTACATTTTATTCCTATAGCCTAGAAATCAATTTATTGATTAGATTAGTGTTATGGTATAAAATAGATGTTATTTAAATTCAACTCATCTTTTCCATCACAGGTTATATCATTTTGTTAATGATCAATGGATGTATTCATGTGATTGATTATACGGATATGTTGATCTGTAGGGAAGGGAGCCTTTTCCACTTCCATCTTACACTCCTCCATATTCTCTTTCCACAGTCAATTCTATCCCAAAACATTGTTTCCATAAGTCATTTTTCCTATTAAAACTAGGACATTGTGAACATTTATCCTAGTGCAATATAGAACTCTAAGAGGTTATGGCCTTGGCTAGGGGACTCAACCCAATCTCCCTTAAATCTCTTTAACCTCCACCCACCTCTCCATACCCTCAAGGCATCATTTTCACCCTCAAAAGCCTCTCGTAAGCCCTCTTGTAGCATTACATGCCCTCTTGAAGAAATACAGGACCTCCTGTAATAGCCACTTGTAGCAACACTATAGCACCACTTTTCTTCACAACGTGTTATCCCCACTTCAACTATAGCTTATTAAATATGAATAATGACCCTCAACTGTGATTTCATGATCAGGAGAGGCTCCTAGGCCACTCCTGCCATTACTTTTCCTCATTTCCAAACATAGTAGAATTAGTTTTTTTTATCACAAGTATGATGCAAGTAGGTTTGTGATTTTCAAAGTGTGAACTAGGTAAATGATACATGGAATTATGTTAGTAGTTTTATGAATTATGAAAGATAAAGTAGCTTCCTTTGTGTAAGTAGATTTGGTAGTTTGATGATTTTCCCAAGATAAAATGGCTTCCTTTCTGCAAGTAGATTAGCCCTTGTACTTTCATGAATTGAGCAATTAGCATGTACAAGTTGAGAAAATGGAATTTCCACTTTGATAGTTTGAATTAGTTTTGAGTTGCACTTTCATCAACAATCTTTCATTATAGTTCAGTAAGAGGAATAGTCTTTGAGCACTTTGATCAAATGTCATGACTAAGGGTGGCATGAGTGGAATCCAATCTACTTTTCAGATAGGAATGTCACCTCTAAGTTTGTACGAACCCCCAGTTGATAATTTTGAGTTTAAACATTCTTGCGCAATTCTAGGGCTCACCAGCTAGAATAATTACAAACCAAACATTCATATTACATATTCCAATCTTGATGGGAATTCTTGAATGTCTATGAAATCCTTATCATGTCATTTGCCTTTGTCTTATCAAAAATATAATCTCCTATAGAACTTGACAACGCTGAAAAAAATTCTATTCTGTGCAAAAGTTTATATGTTTCCCCAACGTGTAAATAATCAATAATTGGGATATTCTCATTAAGTCTGTTTTCTAATTCATTTATTCCATTAATTTGGCTTTCTGATTATATAAGATTGTAGGTATAATTCCATGTGAAGATACTAACAATGTTGGAAGAAAATTTAATTTGACTAGAAAACAATAAAGGATACACCCTACTTCGATTTATCATCTATGAGATAATGATCATAATTTGAAGGAATTAAACTTTTGAAGTTTTGAAATGAGCCCATCTCAGTTACTAATCATAATGAAGCATTGTGAATGCTAAGTTTAAAGTCCATCAAATCAGTTAGAATCATATTTCCATACAAATCAAAGCATATTTTATCCTATTAATTTTGCAAATTCTACACTTTCCAAAAGGAATCCCCCTTTCTTAACACAATGCAGGAAAACTGATATAATAAAATTTCACATGTTTCATGTACAATTAGACCTTGACAACGTTATTCAAGATGCAATTCGTTCTATTTAAAAATTTAGTGTTGTTAATTTAAAAATGTAATTTGTTTCTCCTTCAACTAAACTCTCTGAAAATAATTAACATAGATAACCTAATGTGGGTTAATAATCACATTTTTTGTCATTTCACAAATGGATGAATATACCACAACTAGCTCTTTTTAAAATAAAAATAACATCGAATAATACACCAAATATTTCACATTAGCAGAACATGACCTTATTTATTGCATTGTCTTTCATTATATTAAATCTAAAATCAAATAGTATATAAATATTTAAAATGTCACAAGTTGTACTATAAATGTTAAAAACTGCACAAGTGAATAGATATAAGTACACTTGCCTCCACAACAGCTTGCAAAAACTATGTCATTTAAAAATATTCTGGAGGCTTGGTTATTTTAACAATAATCCATCTACGTATAGCTCCAATAACAAATCTAAGTGAAAATTGAATGGCATAGACCACATGGAAAAGAAAAATGCAACTAGCTTTTACGAAGGAAAAAGAAATATAGAAAGTCTTTGCAAATCATCAGGACATCTTCTGAGTTTCTTAGTTTCTAAATCAAGCAAACCATGTATATCTACATTTACATACTTTTATACCACATTGTTAGAGTGTGACTTAGGGAAGCCTTGAATTTAGAGACAAATCTGCATCTACTCTATCTAGGTGTGAAAAATTAAATGAATGTTAAAGATAGGCCTATATGTAGAATGAAAATCCAACTTGGAAGGAACCAATACTAATCCCTCTTGCTGAGATCTGAAAACATGTTATTTCTAGTTTATTGTTTAGAACTAAAACAATCCTTCAATAGTCATTCTATAGTGGTTTGATATAGTCAAAACATATGTACATACCATCAAAAGCTACCTCCTCCCTAATTTTTCCATCACTACTGCACCTATTGTGCCAAAACTACATAACTACAGTATGTTCCAAGCAAAACTACATAATTATATGTAGCATTGTGCATTAATCCTCTAAATTTTGTATGTAATTAGAAACTGTGTCAAACATTCAACATGGAAAAAATGTGATAGACTCAAAATTATTTCAAGTCAAGAAGGTAATTTTGGTTCAAGGGTAGCTTTACAATTGTAGACATAATCATTATGGGAGTTTTGAGGTCTAAAATGGGCCTCCTGAGAAAAATATATAACCAAAATAAAATTTATAAGAACCAATGGGATTCAATATGATGATGTGAACCATGGGGGATGATTTACCATTTTATTAGTTAAAAAGTAAAAATGTTAAAAAATAATACAATAATGAAAATACTTTTTCAACTCATATTTTCAATTTATCTCCCTAAGGTTTTACTCAAATTTCAAACGAGATTACTCGTTGGATGTAAAATTTAATTCATCATCCAAGAAGTACACATGGTTCATACTTTTGATGGACCTTGTCACACGAAAAATGAGAAATACATGAAAAAATGTGATTGCAATCACGTTTTTCATGTATTTCTCATTTTTTCATTAAGTAGTGTCCACTAAAATTATATAACATGGGTACTCCTTTAATGAGGAATCAAATTCTACATCCAATGAGTGTTCTCACTCAAAATTTGAGTAAACCCATAAGAAGATAAATTGAAAATATGAGTTGAAAAAGTGGTTTTTTCTTTTTTTCCTCTAAAATTTGATAATGTAATCTAATCTTATTTTATTATTTCCACTATTATTTTATGATTTCCTTAGGAGGCCCATTTTAGACCTAAAAACTATGTTAGTGGAATCTTATTTTCTGCAAAGAAATCGTACACCAAAGCAAACAATATATGTATAATTTGAAGGGGGATATTTCAACCTAATCGCTTGGAGGGAACCCACAATAATGTGTGGCATGATCTAATGAAATTACTACATTACAGTCCTTGTCATTGCAGATCCACCAAAACCCTAGTCATGGCCTCATCTCAATAAATTTTTGTAGTGGCTAATTGTTCAACTATTCTACATATCCTCTAAATAATGATAGAACCAGGAGGAGGAAGAGTTTTGGGCTTGTTATTATTGGTTCTTGAAGATGGATTACATAGGTAGTAGGATTTTTCACAGTTAAAGGACTTCATAATGTTGGAGATACCTCATCTCGATAGATGCTTATAGTGGCTCATTTTACATATCCTTTAAATGAGGGTAGAACTAAGAGGAGGAATAATTTTAGGCTTGTTATTGTTGGTTCTTGAAGATGAATTGCATAAATGAAAAACAAGGTGGTAGGATTTTACATAGTTGAAGGACTTCATACTGTTGGAGAATTTAATTCCAACTACCAGCTAGGTGTCATAATTTTCCGTCAAAGTGTTACATTCAATTAGAGTTTAGTCAAGTTCAGTTGACTTCTAGTTCACACATTTATTGGTGCTGTCTCCTATGTAATATATTTTAATTGTTATTGAGTAATAAGAATAGTGACTTGGGCTTCCCTTTCTTCAATCCCTAACATGGTATCAAAGATTGGTTTGCATAAGACTCCTTGAGAGAGTAACAAAGAACATGAGGGAATGTGAGGTAGTCATGAGAAGCCTCCACGATTGAAAGAAGTTTGTGGTCAAGGTAGAGAAAGCCATGAGATGGATTGTTGTTTTCCGAGAAGGATGAACTTTTTTTTTAATTTCGTGAAGTGGAAAACCAAGAAAAATAAATGTCTCTTGTGTAATCTATTTTAATTGTTATTAATTAATAAGAATAGTGACTTTGGCTTCACATTATTCAATCACTAACATGGTATCAGAGATCGGTTTTCAGAAGACTCCTCTAGAGAGTAGCAGAGAACACAAGGGAAGAAGACTCCTCGAGAGAGTAGCAGAGAACACAAGGGAATGTGGGGCCATCATGAGAAGCCTCCACTATTGAAAGAAATTTATGGTCAAGACAGTGAAAGCCAAGAGATAGATTGTTGTTTTCTGAGAAGGATGAATTTTGTTTTGAATTTCATGAAGTGGTTACCCAAGAAAAAGATAAGCCACTTTGCAAGTCAACCAACAATTTTTTTTATTTATTTACAAAGTGTCCATGGTACCCTGTAGAGAGAGAAAGTGTGATGAACACCAAAAACATACGACACTGAGAAGTTAAATGACTCATCACACCCATTCTATGTTGTAAGGGCAATGATGTCGCAAGTTTGTTTGAAGAAAAATGTGATGATAAGATAACGTTGTAGCACGCAACATATTTGTTCCAAAAAAGGAGTGACCTTTTCCCGAGGTTCACAGCGTGAGCATGAAATTTGAAAAGTTTGGACAAAGGTATTTATTCCTATATTGACTTTAGAATGAGCTATTTTTTCTTAATATGTTGGATGAATGAAGCACTAAGATATAATTTTTAAAAGGAATTTGTTTAATATTTATTTTTAAAGGGCTCCATCACAGTGTTTTAAAATGGATCATGTGACTTAAAAAAAAAAAACTGTGGTTAAATTTTCAAAGACCTTCTTAATAGGAATTGTTAAAATTTTCATACTTATGAAGTTCTTTGAGATATGCATTAAGTTCCTTTCTCAAAAATGAAAAACGATCTTTTTAAAAATGGGTTTTGTGGAAATTTTAAAGAGTTTAAATGACTAATGTAATCTTTTTTTAAAGAGTCGTATGTATTTTCCTTAAAAAAAAAGGATTCTCCAAAAAGCGTTGTTTGAATTTGAAAGTTATTTTATTTTATTACAAAAAGGTTTTGTTTGAGAAGTATTTAAAAAAAAAAAGGATAAATAAAGTCATTGCAGAACAAGAACGCAACAAAAGTGTGGAGAAATATTCAGCCACCACACATAGTCATTATATTTGCAAGTCAATTTGTTTGTTGAGTTTCATTCTACCAACGCTCAACAAATGGGAAAAGTAAAGAGGCTTAAAAATTAAAAGCAATAATATGATATTTGGTGGCTTTGTTGAGTTCTCGATAATCTACATAGATTCTCCACTTCCTATTTTTCTTGGGCACAAGCACCAAAGGAGAGACCCACTCGTTGTCAGAGATGGGGTAGATGAATCCTGCATCCAACAGCTTTTGCAATTCTTCTTTGACAATGTACTTAAGGGTTGGATTCATTCTCCTCTAAGGCTACCTGATTAGTTTACAATCCTCTTTAATGTAAATGTGATGGGTATAGACCGAAGGGTGGACTCCTTTCATCTCCTTATGGCTCTAAGGGAAAGCATCGAAATGGTGGTTCAATAAGCTACATAGGTCCTTCTCTTGAGAGGGATAGAGGGATGAGATGATCTTCAAGGTTCTTTCAGGGCCAAATTCCAAATTCTTAAATCTGGGAGAGGTCAGATCAACCACATAGAGGTCCACTAAAATGCTGGCTTGGGTACCTTCCACCAACTCCTCTAACGGAAACACAATAGAAGGTGGATTTTGAATCAAATTCTCAATCAGGTCATCCTCGGTTTGAGGACCTCCCCGAGTGGCTTCCACTGTGCACACTAGTGCAGAGTAGAATTCATCCTCATCTCCCTCCTCCAACCAGAGAGGAAAGTCATGTTCTAGCAGAGGTTGGGCAGGAGGATATAGGACTAGTTGTTTGGACATAGGCTCATTCTTGATGGTCATGATCCCAGCTCAACAACTGATGTAAGAATCCACAGTAGCTAACCAAGGCCTTCCTAAAATGACGGGGTACTAGTGAGTTTTGCCTTTGGCTGAAGGACCAAGAAGTCCGCAGGATATTCCCAAGAATCAACATAGACAATGACATCTTCCACAATCCCTTCAGGAGTCACGATGGAGTGGTCTGCTAACTGCTGTATTGTCGAGGTGTTTCTTAGGGAACTCTGAAGGTTAATTTTAAGCATAATGTCCCTGGTCATAACATTAATGGCTGCCCCTAGATCAATCAGGGTGTGGGGGATTATGGTGCCATTGATGTGGGCATCAACTACAAGACTCCCAGGGTCCAAATATTTTGGATAGATTACTTGTCCCAACATTAGATCGGACATTCGTCCTATGACAGTGATAGTTGGGGCATCTCTCTTGCACCTGCGTAAGTGCTTGAAACACTTCTCCTTGATCAATTTGTTGTAGATTGGTACATCTTTTATGGCCTGGAGAAGTGGTATTTTTACAAACAACTGTTTAATTTCTCCCAGAGTTCAGTCTCCTCTGGGTTTGGTTGCATGGTTGTCATTAGTCTCTCAGGAAAGGGTGGAATGGCTTTGGGTTCACTTTCCTATTTCTCTTTCTCATCCTTCGAAGGAGGAGGTTAGAAATCTAGAAGGACCTTTCCAGATCATAGGTTGATCTCCTGAATCTCCACAACATAGCTAGGGCATGTAGTATCTCGACTATATACCTATTGGGCATGTCTGTTATTGGGGTTCGGGTTCGGTTAAGCAGGCATCTGGGGTTGTCTTGGAGGAGCAGGATGTAATGGTTGTGGTTGAACAAGTGGTGGAGGCAAAATAGAGGGAGGAGAGTTGTATTGGGGCCTCCACGCCAGCTAGGGTGCATTCCACTGAGGTTGTCGTTGAACATGAGAATGAAACGAATGAGTAGCAAGTTGAGTATGGTATTGAGATGGATAAGACCAAGGAGGGGGTGCGGACCAGGAAGGATGACTAAGGGGACCCCAAGAAGGTATTTGAGTGGCTTGGTTGGGGTTGTAATAAGTTTGGGATGTCCCTTACATCCCCAGCTAGTAAGGTCTAGATCCATGTGTCCTCCTTTGGTTGAGGAAGTAGAGTGGTTCAGTGGCTCCTTCATCCCCCTGGTACATAGCTTTAAGTCCGGGTAAAGTTGGGCATTGGTTTGTAGGGTGGTCTTCCTCACAAATGAAACATACATCTACTGAGTGAAATGGAAACTCGTTCTTAGGATGCTTCCTTATACACCTGGAAAAAAATATGGCCAAAGTCCTCTCAGCTTCCTCTTTCTTCTGTTGGATTCAGAAAGTATCCAGTTGCATGGCAATGGTCTGTCTCACCTCAATTTTAAGGTCTTCCATCTTATTTGTAAACTCATGTTTAGAGAAGGTGGCGCTAGCTGAAAGTGGATTCCCCCTTCCTCTTTTTAGGGTTGCCCTAGGATGGTTTCTAAACACAGTCTTTATGTCATCATAAGGTAGTTGGTAAATGTCTCCTCCAGCCACCAAATGGAGGGTATCTAGAAGGTCTTCAGGGCTTCCTCGGAGCAGAACCAACTTTAGAGATTTAGGGTCAAGTGTGCACCTAGCCCTTTTATAACTAAATTGGAACCTTTCTTCATAGTCTTCTAAGGATTCATCACTTCCCATGGTCATTCGAAAGATTTCTCCCTTCATTTCCTTTGACCTATAGTAGTCCCAGTACTTGTTGTTAAAGGCTTGCTGCATTTGAGCCCAAGTTGTGATACTATTTCCAGGTAACCCCATGAAGCAGCGTAGTGTTGCATCCTTGAGGGCAGAGGGAAAGAGTTTCAACTTTTGCTCGTCTTCTGCAAAGTCATAAGTTCGACAGAGGACAACAAACTCAAAGAAGAAGGTATCAGGGTCTTCAGTGGTCAATCCATGGAAGTGAGGTAAGGCTAAGGGACTTATGTTTTTCATTTTGGTGTGCCCATTGGTCTCTCCGATGGGAAAGGCACCTTCTATTGTCTCCTCATCTCTTATACCATTTTTGTGTTCAGCCATGGTCTCAAGAGGAATGTTCTCTTGCTCTTATTTTGTTATTAGATCTTTGTATATCTCTGGAGGTTCACCTATAGGTTCTTCTAGATCACTGCCACCGAAGAAGAGAGAAGGGTGACTCAGTGATGTGGTGGGGGTGTTGGGTAAGAATTTTCCTGTATTATCTCTATTCCTACAAGGCATGAAATGGAATAGTTTTAGTTGATTTTTGGTATTTTTTTCTGCTTGTACCTCCAAAACTAAAATAGATTGAACTGCAACTAACTAAAATCTATCTTGCTGAAACAAAAATGCGGAATTGAAATGAAAGTAGGAAATGACTAATCTATGTTGTTGAAATGAAATTGCAAAAATGAAATGATAAGCTACACTTGTAGAATGGAAATTGAAGAATTGAAATGCTAATCTATGCTTGCATAGTTGAAATTGCGAAATTGAAACGCTAATCTACGCCTGCAGAATTGAAATTGTGGAATTGAAATGCTAATATATGAAAGCGGGAAATATCTAATCTATGCTTGCTGAAATTAAATGAAAGAAGGAAATGTCTAACATACTTTTGCAGAAATGAAATTGCAGAATGGAAATGAAACAACTACTCTACTCTTGCTGAAATAAACTACTGAGGAGAAGTTTGTAGTAGAAAATAGAAGAAAAGTAGCAATCACAAATACTATGACGCTTCCAGGGCAACGACGCCAAAAAGATGGTGGGC
The DNA here is from genome assembly GCA_000404065.3 of Pinus taeda. Classification (NCBI taxonomy): domain Eukaryota; kingdom Viridiplantae; phylum Streptophyta; class Pinopsida; order Pinales; family Pinaceae; genus Pinus; species Pinus taeda. The sequence goes on along the minus strand of APFE030413510.1, from coordinate 613,251 downwards.
TCCAGTATTTCAGCAATGATGCTGCAACTCCTAGGACTCCCTTCTTTACTTTTATCAACTTGGTTGTTCGTAACAAACTTGGAAGCAATGGTGCTATATACACAAGTACTAGCTCTTGCCGTAGGTTGTCACTTGATCAACTAGCACAAGTCCGCTAGGAGCTTAATCCAACTTCTATGAGCTCTTTGAAGAGGCTTTTAACTTTGATGGATGAAATCTAACTCAAAGGAGGCTAGTCTACTTGCAGAAAGAAGTTCAAAGCTAAGAAGAAATGCAAACCCTAGTTTTACCGACTAGCCCTACTAGTGCAACAAAAGAGATGAAAGCCGTGGAATTGGATGGCATTGACTCTTGGAAAGGTAAAATTCATTTGACTGAGCTACTTCTGAAGAGAAATATGAAAAAACATCTTTATGCATTTTTAAGTAATTTCGCAGAATTATTATGCATGTGCTTTGACAATTTTTTACTGTGCAGAGGCTGATTGGTGAAAAGAAATGGAGTAGGTGCTTTGTTGTGTCCCTATAATACGAGTGATTACCCAATTAATATTGTAGTTATACCCCTTATTAATGTCGTTGTGCCCCTATTTCCCCCATATTTTTATTACTGTGCCCCATAGAATCCCTCTATTGTTATTTTTGTGGCTTTATATTATTATTGTTAGGTCGGCTGGTTTATATTG
>APFE030413510.1:584204-611404 GCA_000404065.3 Pinus taeda | reverse complement strand
GATCATGTTGAACATGTTGATAGGGTGCTACAACTATTGGAGGAGAAAAAATTATATGCAAAAAGATCCAAATGTTTCTTTGGAGTACAACATGTGGAATATCTAGGTCATATTGTATCTCATGAAGGAGTTAAGGTAGATCGTAGCAAAATTAAAGCCATTAAGGAATGGAAAATCCCCACATCCGTAAAGAATCTATGAGGATTTCTCGTGTTGACAGGGTATTATCACAAGCTTGTTAAGAATTATGGGAGAATAGCAACACCTCTAACAACATTATTGAAGAAAGATGCATTTTCATGGACTCCGGAAGCAACAAAGGCCTTTGAACATCTTAAAGAGGCAATGTGCCAAGCACTAGTCTTAGCTACACCCGACTTCGCAAAAACCTTTATTGTGGAATGTGATGCTTTAGGAAATGGAATTGGTGTTGTTCTAATGCAAGATCAAAGACCCATTACTTTTGAAAGTTGTCCAATCAAGGGAAAGTTTTTAAGAAAAGCTATTTATGAGAAGGAAATGTTGGAAATACTCCATGCACTTAAGAAATGGCGACCCTATCTAATGGGAAGATACTTCAAGGTAAAAAAGGATCATGATAGCTTTAAATACTTTTTAGAACAAAGATTATCCTTTGAAGAGCAACAAAAGTGGGTGACAAAGATGTTGGGTTATGACTTTGAAATCATCTACAAAAAAGGGAAGCAAAATGTGGTGGCAGATGCACTCTCAAGAAAGGATGAGGATGTGGAAGCATTGTTGTGTGCCATTTCTATTATCCAACTAGATCGGATAAATGAAGCAAGGGAGGAATGGAAGAATGACGAAGAACTGTGGGAACTTATTCGAAAGCTACAAGAAGATTCCAGTACGTCTGATACATTTAGCTGGAAGAATGATTCGTTATGGTACAAAGATCGCTTATACCTCTGTAATAATTCCCAGCTAAAACAAACGATTCTTATGGAATTGCACACTTCTCCCTTAGGAGGGCACTCAGGATTTTTAAAAACTTACCACAAGGTTAAGAAAGAATTTTTTTGGGATGGCCTTAAATCAGATATTCAAAAGTTTGTGGTGGAATGTTTGGTTTGCCAACAAAAATAAAGTCGAAACAATTAAGACACCAGGTCTATTAAAACCTTTATCCATTCCAAGCCAACGTTGGGAGGAGGTTTCAATGGATTTTATCACAGGTTTACCCAAGTCTGAGGGAAAGAGTGTCATCATGGTGGTAGTTGACAGACTTACCAAGTATGCACACTTTTGTGCATTATCACATCCATTTAAAGCCAGTACAGTTTCTACTGCATTTATGGAAACAATTCAAAAGCTACATGGAAACCCAAAGATTATTGTAAGTGACAGAGATCCCATTTTCACTGGAAATTTTTGGACATAATTATTTTCTTGTCTTGGTACTCAGTTAGCTCATAGCTCATCTTATCATCCTCAATCTGATGGGCAAACTGAGATAGTAAACAAATGTTTGGAAGGATATCTTCGTTGCTTTGTATCTGATAAACAGACACAATGGGTCAAATGGTTGCCTCTGGCTGAATGGTGGTATAACACTTCCTTCCATACAGCAACAAAAATGACCCCATTTATGGCACTTTATGGGTATCAGCCACCATCCATCACATCATATTTAAGAGAAAATTCTAAGGTTCAAGCAGTGGAACATCACATCGAGCATCAACAACAAGTCCTCCAACTCTTAAAGGATAACCTCGTGTTGGCGCAGAATAGAATGAAACAACAGGCAGATCAACATCGCAGTGAAAGAAGTTTTGATGTAGGTGATTGGGTATTCCTACGGCTACAACCATATAAGCAAATGTCCCTCAAGAAAATTAAGAAGGACAATAAATTATCACCAAATTATTACGGTCCGTACAAGGTGTTGCAAAAGACTGGTACTATGGCATACAAATTGGAGCTTCCTGCAGCTTCTCGATTGCACCCAGTTTTCCATGTTTCATGTTTAAAGAAGGTTATAGGTGACAAGCTCCAAGTTCAAAAAATATTTCCAGAACTTTATGAGGAAGGAAAAATTATATTGGAACTGGAAGCAGTCAGAGAAACAAGAACTCGACAACTACGAAATTGATCAATTTCAGAGTATCCTATCAAGTGGAAGAACTTATCCGTTGAATATTCCACATGGGAGGATGAGAATTTTATGCAGAAGTATCTAGAACTACTCAAGCGTTGAGGACAACACTTTTTTGAAGGAAAGGGGCATGTTGGTTCCCTATAATACTAGTGATTACCCCATTACTATTGTAGTTTTTCCCCTTATTAAGATTGTTGTACCCCTATTTCCCCCATATTGTTATTACTGTGCCCCATAGAATACCTCTATTGTTATTTTTGTGGCTTTATATTATTATTGTTAGGTCGGCTGGTTTATATTGTGACTCCTTAGACTCCTATATATAGAAAGGAGGTTTTGTCATTTGTATCATCTAAGAATTGTTCATTTATGTAATGTAAAGGAGGTTGCCCCCTCGAAGAGGCTGAATTCTAAGGCGTTGATCTATCTTTTCTATCCTTTCTTGAGCTGGTTTCATAACATGCTTGCATGAGGTTGGGAAGGTGAGAAGAGGGCCTAAGGTGTCCCTAGCACCCTTCCAGACAGTTTCACAGTGATTAGATCTCAAAAAACTGCTCACGTGAACTTGTACAGGAAGTCTGTAGGGGTTCTACAGGATGTTCTACAAAAAGATGTAAAAGAGGATTTTGGAGGGTTGATTGTGGAAAAATGGAGGGAAAGTGGAAATGGAAGTTGGATAAGGATGTTAAGGGGTCTAGGACCTGGTGAATGAGGCTAAGGAGTGATTATTAAGGTGATTCGATTTGTTCAAGGATGGAGGGAGCAATGATGCACAAGGATGTACAAATTAGGGCAATGTGGGAAAATTTTCTAATGAAGGGAAAGAATCTTGGATTAGGGATTGGAGAAGATTGTATGATGGAGAAAGGGTAGGCAGGGAGGTATCATAAGTGTTCGGCACACTATTTTCCAAAATTGATCAAACAAAGACCAGGAAAACCAAAGATCTAGCTATTTTGACCTACTTTGATCTAAAAACCAGAAACATGATGAACAAAAGTTTATTGGTAGAAAATCATGCAAGATAACTCCGGAAACTAAGCAAGAATAGACTCTAAACATGCAAGTATATCTGGTATCAACTTTCCTAACTAAAAATCTAACACAAGCAATTGCATGAAGAGGCAAAAACAATGTTTATGTGGCAGCAAGTATGCCTTGGTCTCAGCTCATGGTCCCAAGGAGGGAGAGATAAGATCAAGGATTTCTTGGTGGAATTTTTGTAGGTATTTTCCTTTACCAAACTATCAAATCAACCTGAAGCATGAAAAGCCATTTCAATCATCAAAAACGACCTAAGTAACAAAGTAAGATTTTAACCAAAATAGCAGAAATTATTCTATGAATGTAGAGAATACATATAAAAGTACACAAAAGGAGGTATTGGCACTTGGGTTGGGCCCAACCCTAAGAGCTAGAGCCTCCTAAAAGAAGCTCGGAGCTGATGTAAAGTGAAACTGATCTCCATTACTCAAAAAATAACCATGTCACAAAAATGTTTACAGCAAAAGCTTGAAAATGAGTTGAAAGGTAGAGCAGCACTAAAGTGCGAAATACAAATGCTCAAGAGCTAAAATACCAAGCGCAGAAGCCTTCCTACTTATGAATCACGGGGACCTCCAATAGCCATCCTTAACTCAAGGGGCTCGGCTACTCAAAACTGCAAGTAATCAACCACTTCCCAAAAGCTGCTTAGCTGCCCTTGGAATTCATCTTTGGTGGGCTGCTGAACTCCGAGATGATGGTGGAGAACACGAGAAAGGGACCATTTAGTGTAGGAGACACCCTTCCTACTAATCTTCATCCTTCTTTCCTCTTATTGGGCTGTCAACTGGCTCGTAAATGATTGACCTTGGTCCAAAAGATGTCCAAAAACATGCAATAAGCATGTATTAGACTTCATGGTCAAGTGACTATTCTCATTCATTAAATTCACATAAATATACTCAAAAACATGCATAAACTATGAAGAATGGTGGATTAATTGAGAATAATAGTCAAAATGAGCCCAATAAGTTACCCATTTTTGGTGCTCATCATCACCCCCCTGCTAAATGGGTTCCTCATCCTCTAAGCAACTAATCTAGCTCAACATCTTTGATTGCTTTGACTACTTCTCTAACATCCCAAGCTTCCGAAGTGGTGTCTTCCTCTCAGTCATGAAACCATGCTTTTCTCTCTACTTCCTCCCATTTCCTGCGCTCCTCTTCTTCTTGTAGCAGTTTTGTTAGTGCCTCAACCGCAACCTGCAACTTGTCCTCTCTCTGTTGTTCATCAGATGTTTCCTTGTTTGCTAGAGGCCCCTCTTGCTGCTATTGTTCTCCCAAAATGGAGGGCCTATCTTCCTTATGACTTCCCTGTAGCAGTAGCTGCTGCTTCACCAGCTCGTTCTCCTCCTATAGTTTGGCCCTTTGACTACTTTCCACGTGCCTCACCATGGCCAATTCTTTCCTTGATTCCTTGAGTTGTTCTTCCAGGTGGCCTCTGTCTGCCACACCCTTGGATTTGGAAATCCTCATCCAAGTGTGAGACCTAACCCTTTCTTGTTCTAATGCAAAGAAGAGTGGCACCACAAACCTCTGGTGAATGATCTTCCTAGCTTCTAACAGGTTTTAGTATGAGCCCAAGCCAGGATGACGGCTTGGTTCCAGTATCTCCTTGGTATTTTATTCTCCCTATAATTTCTTGGCCACCTTTTCCTCCAATTTTTCTGTCTCCTTTAACTTAGCTAGAGTTTCCTATAGAAATGTCTCAGTTTCCTGTAGAGTTGTCCCTGTATCCATCATACTAATTTTCTCTCTCTAGTTGGAGGTTCTTGGGCTTCCTCAGCCATAGGTGACAGATATCTTTGAAGGAGACTCTTCTTTTGTTTTAGTTGTTGTGTCCTCAATGACAATTGGCTCCTTTGACTATAGTTGGGGCCTGCCCACTTTTATCCTTGTGCTTCTCCTTGCTTTAAAGTACATTGAGGTTTTCCTCTTTCTCTTCCCTTTTTGTTTTGGAGGTGTTCTTAAGGTAGCAAGCACAACTGCTGCCTCCCTTGGCAATATCTCAAGTGATTTCTCTTCTTGTTGTTCTTTTTCCTTGCTTCCTGTAGAAATCCTTGTGTCAACCGTTTCTATGTGTGTTGCTGAGATCTCAGGGTGTGTCTTTTCCTTTTGTTTTTGTGTGCCTACTTTGGTTGTGGAAGCCTTCATTTGGGCTTTTTTAACCTTCTCTGTCCTACTCTACATCCTCTTTCCCTTTTGTGTTTTTGCTGTTGTTTCTTCCCCTGTTTCAGTGTTAGCAGTCTGGCCCATTTCCCTTTTTTCTCTTCATTTTTTCTATGCTTGAATGTCTTGTGTTCCTTCACCATTGGGTTTCTCACCTTCTTCAGTGTGTTCTCCCTCCCCGCTGCTGGATGAAGTGATGTCTTCGACCAGAATTCTAATATTTTCATCCCTGAACATGTTTTTGAGGATTTCCCAATATATGGGGACAGTGTAGGTGTGCAAAGCATCTTCTACCAACAATTTGATGAGCCTATGATGGGACAACTGATTCAGTATCCCTTCATTTAACTTTATTCCACATTCAATTAGTGACTGAAGAAAAAAATAGGGGATGCTCAGTTTCTTGTCTGGAGGCAAGTCAATCCCATGCGTTAGTTCACACAGCAACCTGAAGTGATAACCATAGATGATGCTAAACTTCCCTTCACACATGATGTACTTTATAATTTGGAAATTGACTTCACTCCAAAGAGGATGCAAGCTGGTTCTTCTAACCTCGTTTCTATCTTCTACAGGATGCCCCTCAGGTAGAAAGAATGTTTCCTTAGCAACTTTGCCCAATGAACTCTCTTCTTTGCTCCAAGGGAGCCCCAATGGTAGACTAGTAACTCGACTGATGAGCTCAGGGGTAAGTTCTAGGGTCAAACCCCGGAAACTAACTGTGGCATTTGTCTTTTATTGTGGTCTCAGGGACATTAAAAACTCCTCAATTATCTCCTCATCATGACCCTGAATTTTGTCAAAGAAGAATATCCAATTTGCTCAGGTGAAACGATCCACCACCTCAGGATGCTCATGCAGTTTGCTAGAGTCTAAGGGTTCTTTCCTTATGAATACTATTGGCATGTAAGAGTTCTCCTTTTATGCTTTAATTAGAAAATGAAATGCTTTTTATGGGTTCCCCTATACCCAAGAAGGAATTTCTCATTTGTGCAATATCAACTAGCAACAATTCCTTGGTTTCAAGACTACTGTCAACCAGAACTCGACTGTCTATTTATGAAAGGAAGAATTTGGCTTTTACAGACAGAGCACAAGGATCAATTTTTCTTCTCAGCGCACAGACAGATATGCAAATTCAAAAAAAAAATCACACGCAGGCTGGCCCCACGGCTACATATATCCTCACTATAGGAGAATTTAAAAAGAAAACGTGGAGGGGATTTTTGATTCAGAAAAACTGGGAAACTCAGTGCAATATGCAAGAAAATATTTCACTTCCAATACACATGCAGACTTTTCCTCTAATTTTCCAATATGATGTCATTCAATTTACCACCTTATGCAAGCACATCATGCATACAATATTTTTTCGGGTCTACATCGTTCGGAGCTCCAAATTCGATGAAAAATTCCAAGTTCTCGTGCTCTAGAAAGTTGTACATTCTTTCTTGTAGAACCCTTCCTGTAGAAGGCCCTCGATTCCTGTAGAATGTCATTATGCTTCTGAGTGAGCCCGATATGTGGGAGATTTTCGAAAACAAGCAGAGAAACTGGTGGAGGATGACTGGTTAATAGTTTTTGGAAGCGGTGGATGTGTACTCCAGTCAAGGATGTTGCGGGTGCGGAATGAACAGAAGGTGGTGTATGTTTCAATCGGGAATCTTTTAAATGTGGCATGATTCGTGGTGAGGGAATGATGTGGCTGGACCAGACCATTGATCTAACATCACAACCATAATTTCTCTGCGTGTTTCTGACTGCCATCACCTCCCCTCTGCCATTATCTGCTGCCACCACTACCAATCCCGACGATATCTCCCAGAATGGACACTCCACACATGCTGGCTGCACATCTCATTGGCAATTTTGAATGTAACAGGGCTCATTTGGATCCCACGAGGATATTTAACTGGCCGAGGGTCATCAGTTGACTGGCCACCGATTCCACTCAATCTGAACCATTCCCATAGGCATGCAACTTTTAAAATATAATTTATGCAATTGACGAATGAGTTTAGGCACTTACCTATGTAGTCACCGTTGCGCTATGCAAACTTCAGGTTTTGGAACCACTCCTTCGTTTGCTGTTGCTTCATGCACGAGTTTTGGAACCCATTCCTTCGTTTGTTGTTACTGCATGCACGGGTTTTGGAACCCATTCCTTCATTTGTTGTTCCTGCATGCACACTGCATGCTTGGCTTCGACTGTTGCTGATATTCTTACATTCAAGAAGAGCCCTTTGCATGTCTTTTTTTCCATTCTTGGTTGTCCCTGTCTCTAGAGTATGTCTTCCATAGGGATCAGTTGCTATAGGATTCCTGTAGTATGTCATGTAGTTGCTTCTCCTCTTGGAATGCAAGCTAGAATGAGCAGGGCTATACTGCTGACGAGGGGTTCAGCTGATGAGGAGTCCAGATGGAGATTGACAGGTATGGTGAGTGAGAAACCGCTGTTTGATTTGTCACTAAAATTTTTTGCTGGCAGTATGAAGAAAAAAGGGTTTTTTTGTGTGTGACTGTGCAGGAACAAATAAGAGGATGAGTGTAATAGAGGTGTAAAGAGATGAAAAAGGGTGACATATGGTGATGGATTTAAAGAAGGATGTTTGCAGGCCTAACAGGTAGATTCCTAACCTTTGGATTCTCTCCCGAGATCAATTCTGCCCTGTCTGTAGGTTCTACTAGATCTTCCTATATAAGACATAGAACTTTCCTGTAGAATACACAAAACTTCCTGTAGAAGGTGAAATCTTAACCCGAATGAGACCAAATCTTAGGAAAGGGGAGTGGTCATGGAGGAATTGTTTGTGAGGGATGCTTGTAGCCTGGTGCTACCCTCTGTCCTTATTTTGTGCGATGCTCCTAACCTGCAATGTCCCCCCTGCAACTTGCAATTATTCAACATATATTAGGTCTGTTTTCTGTTTTTTTTTTTTTTGAGAGAGATAGGTGTGGCGCCTCCAGGAGGTTTTCACCCTGCCCCGGGCACCTCTAACAGGTTTTCACCCAAGGATCTTTTTATTCTTTTTCTATTTTTTTCTCTCTCTTTTTTTTTCTTTTTCTTTTTGTGTGTCTTTTTTTTTAAATGCTCAAGCTATGGGTGGAGTGGAGAGAGAGCCCTGTTCCACTACCAACATTGATTTATCCAGAGTTTCAATGAACTCATGCTTAGAAAGGGGGTTCATGTAGATTTTCAATCGATGCCCATTGACGAGCATGGAGATGGATTCTTCGTCAATGGTCCTGATAAGGACTTAACCATTCTCATTACATTTCCCCACTATATATGGTCCCAGCCACCTTGTCCTTAGCTTCCCTTTGAAATCCTTGTATCTTTAGTCATATAACAATGCCATATCTTTCTCTGGAGTTGGACCACTTCTGAATGGAGGAGGGCCTATATTCTATATTCATCTAATCCATTCAGTTATAGTAATATTTCCCGTTGTGCATGGCTAAGATCTAGGTCTAGCTAACCTGCCACCCTCAATGTGTTGTACTCAAATTCTATGGACAACAAAGCCTTCTTCCCATACACCATCTCATAAGGTGTGAAACATGTTGTCATTTTCCAAGTGGTGTTGTAGGCCCAGGTGGCCTCAACCAAGCGATCTGCCCTATCTTTTCTGATGTTGCTCACCACTTTAGTCAAAATCTCTTCCAAAGCTCTGTTAGTGGCTTCCGCCTGCCCATTTGCTTGTCAATGATAAGGGATGGAAGTTCTGTGCTTAATCTTGTGATGAGCAAGCAAGTCTTCAATCAGGTTAGAGGTAAACTGAATTCCTTGATCTGTGACTAATTCTCTTGCATAGCCAAACTTGTAAAATATATTTTCCCTCAAAAACTTAGCCACTTTTTCTTCTGTCGCTGCCTTCATTACCTTTGTTTCTACCCACTTTGTCAAGTAGTCTATGCACACAATGATGTAATATATCTATTTTGAAGGAGGTTTGATAGGACCCACAAAGTCCATGCCCCAATTCTCAAATGGCTCGAAAGTCACTTGAGGTTGGAGGGGCATTTCATCCCTCGGAGTTGGCTTCCCCATCCCTTGACATTGGTCACATTCGCTGATGTACCTTTTGACATCTTGATGAAGAGTGGGCCAATAGTAGTGTGCCTGTAGAATTTTGAAGGCGGTCCTTTTTGCTGCCAAATGGCCTCCACAGGGTCCATCATGACAGGTCAGGAGGATGTCAAAAACTTCTTCCTCCCTAACACAACGCATCAAAATCTCATCTAGGTCAAGTTTAAATAGGTTGCCCCCAATCCAAGTCAATGGTGCGCTTTTCCTCCCGATCTTACTCTTCTCTTTTGAGGATAGGTCTGGAGGGAACTGTGTTGAAACCAAGTAATTTTCTATATCAGCAAACCATGGAAAGAGTACTGAGATAGAAAATAGGTGTTCATCTAGAATTTGATCATCCACCGTCCCTTCTTCACCTACAGGCAAATCTAGTCTAGACAAAAAATCAGCAACAACATTTTCCTTACCTGGCTTGTTAGCAATGGTCAAGTCAAATTGCTGCAGTAAAAGTAACCATCTAATGATACGGGCATTTACATCAGGTTTGTTCGTCAAATACCTAATCGTAGCATGATCAGTATGTATGAATATTTGATAACCAGTGATGTAGTGTCTGAACTTGTTTAAGGAATGGACTACAGCTAGGATCTCTTTCTCGCTTACAGTATAGTTTAATTCTTCCTTGGACAGGTTTTTGTTGACAAAATACATGGCATATGGTAACTTCTCTTCAACTTGTCCTAAGGCTTCCCCTATGGCTTTGTTCGAGGCATCATTGTGGATGTGGAAAGGTAGGGCCAAGTTTGGACCTCTCAAGATTGGGGCAGTTACTAGCTTATCTTTCAAGTCATCTAGAGCCTCTTGACAGTTGTCAGTCTATAAAAACTCAACATCTTTCCCCAAAAGACCAAACAATGGAGAGGCTAGCTTACTGAAATCTTTAATGAATCTTCTATAATGTCCTGCCAGGCCTAGAAAACTTCGAACATCTCTTACCTTTTGAGGAGGTGGAACCCTTTGGATGATAGCAATTTTGTTGGTATCCACCTGTAATCCTTGCTGAGAAATTGTATGACCTAGCACGGTCCCTTCAGTCATCAAAAATTCACATTTTTTAGGACTAAGGGATAGGTTCATTTCAATACACTTGGTTAAAACTTTTCCCAGGTTATTAAATGCTTCTTGGAAGTTGGACCCGTAAGGAGTAAAGTCATCCATATAGATTTCCACCAAATCATGAACCAGCTCAGCAAATATGCTTAGTATTACTCTCTGGAAAGTGGCAGGAGTGTGGTATAGCCCAAAGGGAAGGACCCGGTAGGCAAAGGTACCCCATGGACAAGTGAAGGTGGTCTTATATTGGTCTTCCAAACTGATTTGGATTTGATTATACCCACTGAACCCATCTAGGAAAGAAAAGAACTTCTTCCCTACCAGTCCATCTAACACTTGATCTATGAAAGGAAAACGGAAATGGTCCTTCTTGGTGGCTTTGTTGAGTTCTCGGTAATCTACATAGATTCTCCACTTCCCTTTTTTCGTAGGCACAAGCACCAGAGGAGAAAGCCACTCGCTGTCAGAGATGGGGTAGATGAACCTTGCATCCAACAACTTTTGCAATTCTTCTTTAACAATGTCCTTAAGGGCTGGATTCATTCTCCTCTGAGGTTGCCTGACTAGTTTACAATCCTCTTTAATGTAAATGTGATGGGTACAGACCGAAGGGTGGACTCCTTTCATCTCCTTATAGCTCCAAGCGAAAGCATCCAAATGGTGGTTCAACCAGCTACACAGCTCCTTCTCCTAAGAGGGAGATAGGGATAAGTTGATCTTCAAGGTTCTTTCAGGGCCAAATTCCACATTCTTAACTCTGGGAGAGGTCAGATCAGCTACACAGAGGTCCACTAAAGTGCTGGCATGGGTACCTTCCACCAACTCCTCTAATGGAAACACACTGGAAGGTGGATTTTGAATCAAATACTCAATCAGGTCATCCTCAGTTTTAGGACCTCCCCGGGTGGCTTCCACTATGCACACTGGTGTAGAGTAGACTTCATCCTCATCTCTCTCCTCCAACCAGAGAGCTAAGTCATGTTCTAGCAGAGGTTGGGCAGGAGGATATAGGACTAGCTATTTGGACATAGGCCCATTCTTGATGGTCATGCTCCCTGCTCAACAACTGATGTAAGCATCCATAGTAGCTAACCAAGGCCTTCCCAAAATGAGGGGGTATCCAGTGAGTTTTTCCTTTGGCTGAAGGACAAAAAAGTCCACAGGGTATTCCCAAGAATCAACAGAGACCATGACATCTTCCACAATCCCTTCGGGAGTCACAGTGGAGCGATCTGCTAACTGCAGTACTGTCGAGGTCTTTCCTAGGGAACTTTGAAGGTTAAGTTTGAGCATGGTGTCCCTGGTCATCACATTAATGGTAGCACCTAGGTCAATAAAGGTGTGGGGGGTGATGGTGCCATTGATGTGGACATCAACTATAGGACTCCCAAGGTCCAAATATTTTGGAAATATTACCTATCCCAACATTAGATCGGATAGTGTCCTATGACATTGGTAATTGGGGCATCTCTCTTGCACCCACCTCGGTGCCTAAAACACTTCTCCTTGATCAATGTGTTGTAGATTGGTACATCTTTTATGGCCTGAAGAAGTGGTAGTTTTACACACAAATGTTTAATTTCTCCCAAAAGTTTAGTCTCCTATGGTTTTGGTTGCATGGTTGCCATTAGTCTCTAAGGAAAGGGTGGAATGGCTTTGGGTTCACTTTAATGTTTCTCTTCCTCATCCTCTGGAGGAGGATGTTGGCGATCTAGAAGGACCTTCCCAAATCGTAGGTTGATCTCCTGAATCTCCACAGCATAAGTAGGGCATGTTTTCTCTCCAGTATATACCTATTGGGCCTGTCTGTTGTTGGGGTTCGGGTTTGGTTGAGCAGGCATCTGTGGTTGTCTTGGAGGAGAAAGAGGTAATGGTTGTGGTTGAGCAAGTGGTGGAGGAAAAATAGTGGGAGGAGAGTTGTATTGGGGCCTCCACCCCAGCTGGGGTGCATTCCACTGAGGTTTTGGTTGAACATGAGAATGAAATGAATGAGAAGTAGGTTGAGTATGGTATTGAGATGGATAAGACCAAGGAGGGGGTGTAGACTAGGAGGGATAAGCAGGGGGACCCCAAGAAGGCATGTGAGCAGATTGGTTGGGGTTGTAATAATTTTGGGATGTCCCTTGCAACCCCTGCTAGTAAGGTCTGGATCCACGCGGCCTCCTTTGGTTGAGGAAGTAGAGTGGTTCAGTGACTCCTTCAGCCCCTTGGTACATAGCTTTAAGTCTGGGTAAGGTTGAGCACTTGTTTGTAGGGAGGTCTTCCTCAAAAACGAAACATACCTCTATTGAGTGCAATGGAAACTCGTTCTTAGGATGCCTCCTTGTACACCTGGGACAAAAGATGGCCAAAGCCCTCTCAGGTTCCTCTTCCTTCTGTTGGATTCGGAAAGTATCCGGCTGCATGGAAATGGTTTGTCTCAGCTCACTTTTAAGGTATTCCATCTGATTTGTAAACTCATGTTTGGAGAAGGTGGTGCTATCTAAAAGTGGATTCCCCCTATCTCTTTTTCGGGCTGCCCTAAAATGGTTTCTAAACACAGTCTTTATGTCATAATAAGGTAGTTGGTAAATGTCTCCTCCAACCAACAAATGGAGGGTATCTAGAAGGTCTTCAGGGATTCCTCAGAGTAGAACCAGCATCAGATATTCAGGGTCAAATGTGCACCTAGCACTTTTATAACTAAGTTGGAACCTTTCTTCATAGTCTTCTAAGGATTCATCACTTCCCATGGTCATTCGAAACACTTCTCCCTTCATTTCCTTTGACCTACAGTAGTCCTAGGATTTGTTGTTAAAGGCTTGTTGCATTTGAGCCCAAGTTGTGATACTATTTCCAGGTAACCCCACGAAGTACCGTAGTGTTGCATCCTTGAGGGTAGAGGGAAAGAGTTTCAACTTTTTCTCATCTTCTGCATAGTCATAAGTTCGACAAAGGACATCAAACTCAAACAAGAAGGTATCAGGGTCTTCAGTGGTCAATCCATGGAAGTGAGGTAAGGCTGAGGGACTTATGTTTTTCATTTTGGTGTCCCCATTGGTCTCTTGGATGGGAAATGCACCTTCTATTCCCTTATCATCTCCTATACCATTTCTATGTTCAGCGATGGTCTCAAGAGGAATGTTCTCTTGCTCTTCTTCTATTATAGGATCTTTGTATATCTCTGGAGGTTCACCTATAGGTTCTTCAAGATCACTGCCACCGAAGAAGAGAGAAGGGTGACTCAGTGATGTGGTGGGGGTTTTGGGTAAGGATTTTCTTGTACTGTCTCTATTCCTACGAGGCATGAAATGGAATGTTTTTGGTTGATTTTTAGTATTTGTTTCTGCTTGTACCTGCAAAATTGAAATAGATTGAACTGCAACTAACTAAAATCTATCTTACTGAAATGAAAATGTGGAATTGAAATGAAAGCAGGAAATGACTAATCTATGTTGCTGAAATGAAATTCCAGAAATGAAATGGTAAGCTACACTTGCAGAATGGAAATTGTAGAATTGAAATGCTAATCTATGCTTGCAGATTTGAAATTGCTGAATTGAAATGCTAATCTATGCTTGCAGAATTGAAATTGTGCAATTGAAATTCTAATCTATGAAAGCAAGAAATATCTAATCTACGCTTGCTGAATGAAATGAAAGAAGGAAATGTCTAATCTACTTTCGTGGAAATTAGATTGCAAAATGGAAATGAAACAACTACTCTACTCTTGCTGAAATAAAATACTAAGCAGAAGGTTGTAGTAGAAAATAGAAGAAAAGCAGCAATCAAAAACACTCTGACACTTCCCTCACAATGGCACCAAAAATATGGTGGGCTCTAGTATTGCAGTAATGATGTTGCAACTCTTGGGACTCCCTTCTTTACTTTTATCAACCTGGTTGTTCATAACAAACTTGGAAGTGACAGTGCTATATGCACAAGTACTAGCTCTTTTCGCAGGCTGTCACTTGATCAACAGGCACGAGTCTGCTAGGAGCTTAAGACAACTTCTATGAGCTCTTAGAAAAAGTTTTGAATTGTGATGGATAAAAGCTAACTCAAAGGAGGCTAATCTACTTGCAGAAAGAAGTTGAAAGCTGAAAAGAAATGCAAACCCTAGCAAACCGTAGTTTTACTTACTAGCCCTACTGGTGCAAGAAAGGAGATGAAAGTGGTGGAAATGGATGCCATTGACTCTTGGAAAGGTAAAATGCATCTGACTAAGCTACTTCTTAAGAGAAATATGAAAAAAACATATTTTTGCATTTTTGAGTGATTTCGCAGAATTATTATGCATGTGCCTTGACTATTTTTTACTGTGCAGAAGTTGATTTGTGAAAAGAAATGAAGTAGGAACTTGCAGGAGGTTGGGAAGGTGAGAAGAGGGCATAAGGGGTCCCTAGCACCCTTCCAGATAGTTTCACAGTGATCAGATCTCGAAGAACTGCTCACGTGATGTTCTACAGGAAGTTTGCAGGGGTTCTACAAGATGTTCTACAGGATGTTCTACAGGAAGATCCGAAAGAGGATTTTGGAGGGTTGATGGTGGAAAAATGGTGGAAAAGTGGAAATGGAGGTTGGATAATGATGTTAAGGGGTCTAGGAACTGGTGAATGAGGCTAAGGAGTGATTAAGGTGATTGGATTTTTTCAAGGATGGAGGGAGCAATGATGCACAAGAATGTAGAAATTAGGGCAAAGTGGGAAAATGTGCTAATGAAGGGAAGGAATCTTGGATTAGGGGTTGGAGTAGGTTTTATGATGGAGGAAGGGTAGGCAGGGAGGTATCAAAAGTGTTCTGCACACTATTTTGCAAAACCGATCAAACAAAGATTAGGAAAACCAAAGATCTAGATATTTTGACCTACTTTGACCTAAAAACAAGAAACATGATGAACATAAGTTTATTAGCAGAAAATCATGCAAGATAACTATGGAAACTAAGTATGAATAGATTCTAAACATCCAAGTACAACTGGTATCAACTTTCCTAACTAAAATTCTAACACTAGCAATTGCATGAAGAGGCAAAAACAGTGTTTTTGTGGCAGCAAGTATGCCTTGGTTATCTCATGGTCCCAAGGAGGGAGAGATGATATCAAGGGTTTCTTCATGGAATTTTTGTAGGTATTTTCCTTTACCAAACTATCAAATCAACATGAATCATGAAAAGATATTTCAATCATCAAAAATGACCTAAGTAACAAAGCAAGATTTCAACCAAAATAGTAGAAATTATTTTATGAATGCAACAAAAACATATAAAAGTACACAAAAGGAGGTACTGGAACTTGTGTTGGGCCCAACCCCAAGAGCTAAAACCTCTTAAAATAAGCTCAAAGATGATGCAAATTTAAATTGATCTCCATTACTCAAAAAATAACCATGTCACAAAAATGTTTACAACAAAAGCTTGAGAATGAGCTGAAAGGAAGAGCAGCACTAAAGTGCGAAATACAAATGTTCAAGAGCTAAACTACCAAGTCTGGAAGCTTCCTACTTATGCACCACGAGGACCTCCAACAACCCTCCTTAACTGAAGGGGCTCAGCTGCTCAAAGCTTCGAGTAATCAACCACTTCCCAAAAGCTGTTCGGCTGCCCTTGGAAATCATCTTTGGTGGGTTGCTGAACTCCGAGTTGGTGGTGGAGAACCTGAGGAAGGGGCCATTTAGTGTAGGAGACACCCTTCCTACTAATCCTCATCCTTGTTTCGTTGTATTTGGTTGTCAACTGGCTCATAAATGCTTGACCTTGGTCCAAAAGATGTCCAAAAATCTGCAATAAGCATGTATTAGACTTCATGGTCAAGTGACTATTCCCATTCATCCAATTAACATAAATATACTCAAAAGCATGCATAAACTATGAAGAATGGTGGATTAATTGAGAATAATAGGAACGATGAGCCCAATAAGTTACCCATTTTTGGGGCTCATCAGTAACCCATTTTAAATACAAAAAAAAATTAGTTTCTAGGAAATTAATTACTAATGAATTTTGTTACATCCCTCCTTCCTAACTTCCATGGCATGAAATTAGTGGTACAATCATCCTTTATATTCCTATGAATTGTCGAATGCCTCCATGAATTGGTAGGGAGATGGACCCTTTCCTCCAATGGTTAAGACCTATGAAATATTTGTGTAATATTTATTCCTAATCATCTACGATGAATTAGTTTCAACATCAAAACCAACCCAAATCAAATATTTTATAAGCGAAATGTGAGAAACAAAAATGAACTCTCCAAATTACTTACTAGGGTTGAACCTTGCACACCTAAAACTAGAATTTCCTTGGGATTTCATATAAGTGTTTGAAGCCAACATTTTTCCAAAGAACAATAAGATAGTGAAGCATGTCGAAAGAGTGAGCTCCAATTTCTCTTTTATCATCAAAATACCACGGGTCATGAAAATACCATTATCCATAAGAATAACATCGGTCTCTCTTTTATAACTTTCACCCAACTAAAATTTAACTAATTAAATTAATTAATCCCATTTTTACCGACTACATCTCATGGTAATCATATAGGTTAATAAGTTGTTCTCCATAACTGATCATTCAAAAGGGATATTAGAGTCCTCTTTTTCTTTATATTTCTTTCTCTCAAGCAATCACAAACATGAATATCAATATTCGGATCCCAAATATGCTTATAGAATTTCTTTAATATATATTTTCTCTACCATCCTAACACAACTGAATGTAGAATCATTGTCACCCTTTGCCATGCCACTTAGAAATCCACTACAATGTAAAATATTCCTCATAAAAATATTTGTTTAGGTTGATCGAAATAGCTCCAAATGATACAACTTGATCATATTTACAATATATCCAATGTATCCTTTAGTGAGAATTCCAACAAACGATTTTGGACCATTGGTAGGTAGTTTCTTTCGTGATCCCCAAATTTGAATTTTTCCTCATAAAAACTTATTTCCTCAAGGAAAATGACACAAAAAATTTCATTATTTTTTTATTTTTGGGTGCCTACTATAATTGGCACAACTAAGACCTTGTCCAATGTTATTTCCCTCATATCAAATGTTTTTCCAAGATATCCACCCCTTTTCATGAGTTCCATTACATATGTTAGAACAAATCTTGGGACTGTATTAACATCCTATACTCCATTTCCTTTGAACATCATAGGGAGGAGTAACTTTAAGTGAATTATTACATCAATTAACCAAGATAAACAACTAGTCACATGCATATCCATAATATTGTTAAATTCCTCATCTAGGAGGTTGTGTAGGAAAACCCGACCCTTAAAACTTTCAGCCAAATATCCAATTTTCTTCACATAACTAATTGCTTATGGAAACAATTCCACTTGCATTTATTTAATGGAAATGTCCAAGGAAAACAATTTACATGTGTTGTTAGTATTATGTACATCGTAACCTTATTTTCTTGAGGAAAACACAACATTTCAATAGATTAAGCTACACACATAACCCACAAGAATTAATGATGTAGTTTCACACTAAGCATCTTGATCAGGCTAAAACCATTGGCACACATTGATTTTTTTTTACTATTTGACAATCTAGAGTTTTTGCATCAGATGCTCTCTTTATACCAGTTAGAATATGAACATATTCATCATTTCTTGACCTAGCTAAGCTCTGTCTATGACTTTGCATATCACAATTCCTCAACGTTTCCTGAATTTTTCCGTAAAGCTTTCACTCTCCTTCAACATATGGGTGCAAGACCAATTAATTTATGTGATTGCATCTATTTGAAAGTCCCTTTATAGTTTCCACTTTGAAATCATCACTCCCACTATTGAGACAATTTTCTTGAAAATACCTTGGTTCAAAACCTTTTAAAGAATGAATACATGACACCACCTTTTTATCAATCTATGCATAGAAAACATCAACCAATGTAGTTATTATCAACCATTTTGATATCTTTCACAATGTTGAATGTGAAATAGTAATCCAATAACTAAGATTAATTTTATTTCTAAAACAACAAGAACCTTTCCATCTTCTTCCTCAAGTTTATCACCAACTTCCTTAATTATTTCCAGATCATCCTTAATTTGCAAGTCTTTTGGCAATGGTACAAATAGTTCAACCAAATTTGCTAAAAGCATTAAATGAGGTTGTTTTATTGATGATTTTATATTTTATAAATATAAAGAATTGTAAAATTTAAGGATTCAAATCAACCTTTTAGGAAAACAAGGAATTTTATCCAAAGATGATCGATAAACTGTCATGGATATTCCATTGGAAAATTCATCACAATAGATATGATAAAGTTATATTTAAAATATAAAATTCTACATAATTATTACAATTTTATTTCTTTTCATATTTTTGGATCTATAGTATATTGTTAACAGTGGATGCATGTGAAATAAAAATTATGCAAAAAATAAAGAACAATAAAATAAAATCTCACACACACATTTGACATAAGATATGACCAAGTAAACCCTTTTGAGAGGAAAATGAAACTCAAAGGTGAGGTCACTCTTCTCTCTTTCTCTGAAAATGAAATGTTTGCGACTACAGAAAAGTGTGGCTTGTCGCTTGTGGGATACTACAGTGCACAAATCCTCTATGTGTGCTATATCTCCTATCCCTCTCAACTAATTTTCCTTAGATATGGAACAAATGCACTTGAAACAATGGGTCCCCTTTTCCTCCTCATGACATGGTTGTAACATAACCCAATAGCCTACTAGTGGTTAGGTTCAACTACCTTGACCCTTAAGCAGAGTTATAATTCCGAATTTTCTAGAGTATTCTAGATCATAAACACACGGATATCCCCTTTTTCATGAATAATGGTGGTTGATGTGGCATCCTCTCAAATTATGGTGATGAAAATAGGAAGGTCAACTTCTGAGTGGAATAATTTTTCATACACACTCTGAATGATGCAATTAGTGTGTCGTTGGAAAGATATTTGTGTGTTCAATAGGAAAAAAAATTGACAACTAAATATTAAAGTTTTACCCCTGAAATATGTGATTTTATGCCTCAAAATGCTCCTGATAGATCTGAGATCCTAATTTTCCAAACTAGGTCCCACTGGTAAAAATAGTATTTAGAGTTGATTCCTCCACTTATTTGACTCTTAAAGCATCAATATGGATGAAAAACAATATAATGATTCAATACATATCACACCTCCCCATTTTCGGAGGCTCTACTCCCCAAAAGCTTCTACTAAATGAGGTGAGGAGATGTTTCCTCCACCTTCGATCTAGTGTACCATTTATCTTTACTTGGAATTTTGCCTTTCAACCCAATCTACAGAGTTTATGCTTCCCTTGTCTTGTACTTTTGTACCTCTTCTATAAAACTATATATTTTGTCAACTTTTCCTAAGCATGTTCTGTCAAATCCTCCATAGAAGGGAGTACGTGTTCCTCTTCTTAATCTAGCATGGAAGACTCATAGAGTTTCAAATTATCTACATTCACAACTAAGTAAATGTGCATGCATGATGGTAAACTAAGTCGATAGGATTATCACCCACATTTTTCTGTATCACAAAGGGACATTTGTTGAAAATGGCGAAAAGAAATGCTAAAACGAGAAGTGCTAAAAATAGCAGTTCGAGTACCAATGCTGGATTGGGCAATAGGGAATGAAAAATGGAAGTGCTAAAAATGGAATTCTATTTTTAGAAGTTCGGGATGGATTCCTATTTTAGTTAGTCCTTGGACTAAAAATACGAAGTAAAATTCGAATTTGATATTAACACCAGTTCGTACATTAATTAATTAATTCATCTTGAGTTAATTAATTAAGGAAAATCAAACTTGAAGTCTAAGTGAGGACATGCAACAGTTTATCTATTAATTGAGGAATTTATCCATCAGTTAAAGAGATCAAGATGAGTTCTAATTTGAGTTGTAATTAGTTGGCTCAGTTAACAAAATCAATTCTAGTTAGATTGATTTAAACAGTTTTTTTAGATTAATGAGAGTTCAATTAGTTAATGTTTGCATGCATGTAACTATTATATTTGAAATAACTGAGTATTCACTCATGGATAACTCATGCATGTCAGTTCAGACAGAGACCCAGTTGAGATCAAAGAAGGGACAGTGTACAATTAGTTGGATGAATATTTTTCCTACAAAGGAAGCTCATCCATGATGAGGATTTATCTCCTTCAGAACTACCTAGTTGGATCAAAGGTTAGTGAGTGTGTGAAGGGGCCAATTCACACAAGTGGCTACACTAGACCCCAATCAAAATTGCACAAAGAAATAGGAGGCTTGCAGGGCAGACCAGTGGTTAGAGAGAGGCCTTTGATTGTCTATGAGTAGCAGAAGTATTGCAGAGAGAGCATGATAGATTTTGAGTTGATTCTTTCTGTAATACTAGTTATATTTACACTAGTATGTTAATACAGAGATGGGGTTTTATGCTGGTGCTTTCCCTGATTATATCTTTTGTGTTATGTGTGATTGATTTGTCCATATCAGTTATATGTGTTGTTATTCATGTTGCTCAAATTGATTAAGCTTCTGTTGAATTGATTGTAGAAGTAGATCAAATATTTTGCTTTAGTATATTGCATTATGAAGTGATCTATAGGTGGGAATTTCTACATGGTATCAGAGCTAGCTGATTTGTAGAAAAGTTCTACATGGTATCACAACACGGGTTATCAAGGAAGAACAATATACAAGAAGGGAGAAGTTGAAGTTTATGATTTTTGAATATTGAATTGAGTTCCTATCACATCTATTTCACTAATGGCGTTCAGTGGTTTGAGACTCGAATATGCCCTTGATGGTAGTTTGAATTATATAGCCTAGAAGGATCACATGGAGGCAGTATTAGAAGATAACAGTCTAAAGGACTTCATTGATCAAGAAGTTGAGAAGCTGGCTAATGCTACTCAAATGGTGAAATGGAAAAAGTGTGTGGCTAGAGCAAGGAGAATCCTCTTGGAGGGAGTTTGAGATCACATTGTCTCGAGCCTCCATGGGAAAGAGACTCTGTTTTCTATGTGGAAACACTGAAAGATCTTTATCAGAATACTAGTGATTAGAGGAAGTTGGAACTGAAGGACAAACTTTGAAAGATCAAGTGTGAAAAGGGTGACACGATCTCTATGTATCTGAGCAAGCTCACCTCATGTAGGGATGATCTTGGAAGTGTAGGGATCGTGACAACTGCTGATGACATGGTGATTCTTTCACTCCTCTATCTTCCTAATAGTTGGCATAGCTACCAAGACTCAGTTAATGCAAGAGACAAATTGTCAGATTGGGAAGGACTTTGGTCGGATTTGATGTAGGAGGAGATAAGAAGAAGCACTAGAGATGGTTCTTCATCCATGGAGGATGAAGAAAACTATGGCTTAATGAGTAAGGCAAAGAAGGGGAAGGACAAGGTTTCTCTTTCTGAATCCAGTTCCTCCCACGATGGGGAGAAGTTTGAAAAATCAAAAGTGTGATGCTTTCATTGTCATGAAGTGGACCACTTTGCGACAAATTGTCCATAGAGGAAATCCAAGAAGGGATCTGAGGAAGGATCAAAAGGTGAGGCACTTGCTTCATAGTTCAAGTTGGATTTAACACTCTTCGCATGCATGGTTTCATCCATGGTGGGAACTGGTTGGTTTCTTGATAGTGGAGCTTCTTTTCACATGATTGGCGACAAGAGTTTGTTCAGTACTTTGGAGGAGAAAGATCTCCAAATACTCATAGTGATGAGTAATGATGAAAATTATAGTGTCTCAAGAGTAGGCACGATTATTTTTTAGATGGAGAATGGATCTCACCTTACCTTAACCAATGTCAAGTATGTACCAGGACTGAAGAGAAACTTGGTGTCGATTGAAATGCTAGAAGACAGAGGCTATGATGTAGTCTTTAGTAAGGGAAAGGTTTTCCTTAGACACATCATCACTAGAAAGGTGAAGTAGATCGGTTCACAGTTCAAGAACCTGTATCCTCTTGAGGTTCAAGATGCATGCAAAGCCTTGAGCAGCAAGACAACTGATGGAGACTTGGTGGTTGGGAGGGAGAGTATATTACCTCTCAAAATGCAGTGCTAGAAGAAGTCTCAAAATGATTGTGGAGGAGCCACAATTGGTGCAGCAGCTTCAAGAGGTTGTGGAGTAGCCACAACTGGGGAAGTTGAGAGGAGATTGAGTAGAGACATCTACTCATGCAGAGACCTCCAGTAGTGGGAAGCTTCAAGCCAGGTGGGTTGAGGGATCACATGCAACCATACCTCTAGGTAGGAGGTGGGGCATTGTGGAGTGATCGTCCCAAGGAGGAGGGGCAGGATCCTTGAGGTACCCAACCTCTTTGATTTGAATTTGCTACAAGAGCCCCAATGAGGAGTAGTAGGACTGACTGATTAGGTAGAGGTAGATGTGGATGGAATGGCAGAGAGAGCTACAATGCAAGAATCCCAAGACAACGTAGAGCTAGCAGGCTACAACAATGGGAGAGGCACAAGTGTGTTGCACCAATGCAGGATGGTACACAGAGGTTTGCAGTGGTGCGAGATGCATGGGGATGTTGCATAAACACAAAGGTCAGAGAGGGAGCACTTGTTAGCAACAGGCAGAGCTTCAGCATCAGAGTATGTTTCTAGCCCAACATAGAGATCAGTTGGGAGTTTTTTTTTGTTCCGAGAGTTGTTGGAGCAACCACACTTGGTAGAAGTGTTGCATGCATAAAATTCTGAAGGTACATGATCAGGTTTGAGAGGAAGCCTTTCCTGTTGAGAGGGAGTGTTGAAGATGGCAACAAGAAATGTTAAAAATAGAAGTGCTAAAAATAGCATTGCTAAAAATAGCAGTTTGAGTACTAGTGTTGGATTGGGCAATAGGGAATAAAAAATGGAAGTGATAAAATTAGAATTCCATTTTTAGCTGTTCAGGATGGATTCCTATTTTATTTAGTCATTGGACTAAAAATAAGAAGTAAAATTCGAATTTGATATTAACAGTAATTTGTAAATTAATTAATTAATTCATCTTGAGTTAATTAGTTAAGGAAAATCAAACTTGAAGTCTATGTGAGGACATGCAACAGTTTATCCATTAATTGAGGAATTTATCCATCAATTAAAGAGATAAGGATGAGTTCCAATTTGAGTTGTAATTAGTTGGCTCAGTTAACAAAGTCAAGTCCAGTTAGATTGATTTAAACAGTTTGTTTAAATTAATGAGAGTTCAGTTAGTTAACACTTGCATGCATGTAACTAGTGTATTTCAGATAACTGAGTATTCACTCATGGATAACTCATGCATGTCAGTTCCGAAAGAGACCTAGTTGAGATCAAAGAAGGGATAATGTACTATTATTTGGATGAATTTTTTCTATAAAGGAATCTCATCCATGATGAGGATTTATCTCCTTCAGGACTGTGTAGTTGGATCAAAGGTTAGTGAGTGTGTGAAGAGGCCAATTCACATAAGTGGTTGGACTGGACCCCAATCAAAATTTTGCAAAGAAATAGGAGTCTTGGAGGGCAAACCAGAGGTTTGATAGAGGCCTTTGATTATCTATGAGTAGTAGAGGTATTGCAGAAAGAGCAGGATAGCTTTTGAGTTGATTCCTTCTGTAATACTAGTTATATTTCCACTTGTATGATAGCACAGAGATAGGGTTTTAGGCTGGTGCTTTCCCTGGTTATATCTTTTGTGTTATGTGTGATTGCTTTCTCTATATTAGTTATAAGTGTTCTTATTGATGTTGCTCAAATTGATTAAGCTTCCAGCTGAATTGGTTGTAGAAGTAGATCAAGTGTTTTTCTTTAATATATTGCATTATCAGGTGATCTACGAGTGGGAATTTTTACATGGTATTAGAGCTAGCTGATTTGTAGAAAAATTGTACAACAATACCTCAGAGCCTTGGTTTTGTTACTAGGCCCTTGTAGCCTCTATTTGTTCAACTCTTGCCATACTCTTTCTCCCACATTAAATGATTTCTATAATATACGTTGATTATGTCTGGCCATATATTTCTCATATGACTTTCATAGTGTCTCTTGTACCTCTATATGGATCTTCCTAATATTATCTATAAAATCTTCAACCCTTAATATGTATCCTATAAGATCTTCCCTCACTCCTCCTTGCTACCCATATGCAATGTACAAAGGTGAAGGTAGAAAATATCGAAAATGAATTTTAAATGGGGACTTTCCTAAGAATTTTGGAGTGCTCTATTGTAAGAAAATTGTATACATACCATATCTTCATATCAAGTCTTTGGACTCTTTTGGTTGTATCCCCTCATAAGCTACACCAATTTCCTGTTGACTAATTTTGTATGCCCATCTTTCTATGGATGGAAAGTTGTAGATCTCTTCATTTTGTGTCCATCTTCTCCCACAATGTTGTATAGAATGCACTGAGAAATATTATCCCCCTATATGAAACACTACTCCTTGGTATCCCAAAGTGCAACCAGACCTATCCAAAGAACATGTTTTCTACTTCTTTCCCACTCATGGCATTTTTACAGGGAATAAAAACACACATCTTGTTGAACCTGTGAACTACCACAAACAAGTAATCATGTCTCTTGTCGGTTAGTGGAAAACCTACCACAGAGTTCATCAAAGTGCTCTCCCAAGGATGAGTGGTTACATGTAAGGGATGATATAGACCCTATTTCTTGTTATTAGTCTTGCCAGTACAACAAATAATTCATCTTGTTATGAACCTAACTACCCATTCTTACATCTTGGGTCAATACATATACTAATGTAAATTAGTCGTGGTCTTCCATACACCAAAGTGTCATGTATCTTTCAAGGTGTGAGCCTCTCTAATCAACTGCAATCACTCACATTTAGGAACAAATTACTTTTCCAACCTATAGAGTAACCCATCCTGGAGATGGTAGTCAATGGTTTTGTCCCCATTATGCACATGATTTTGGGTTTGCAACTGTTGACACACCTCCTTTAAATCCTAATCCTTTGAATATTCCTTTTTGGATTCATAACACGTGAATGCATCTATGTGAATAATATTCTCCAAAGTTGTTATATTTGATATGGGTTTCCTTAAGAGAATATCAACCAAATCGTTTATGTTTCCCTTCCGGTACCTGATCAACAAATGAAATTGTTGTAGAAACCCCATCCACTTGTAATGTTTGGTTTTTTGTGTCATACTTTGGCTTGCAAGTACTATAGTAACTAGTTATATGTGTGCATTATTGTCTCCTTTCCCATAAAATTGTTCTTCCACTTCTTCACATCTTGCACTAGGGCATAGAGCTCCTTGTTGTAGGTAGGGTAGTTAAGAAATGACCCATGAAATACTTCAGAATGGTAGCATGCAAGCCTTCCTACCTACATCAAGACCTCTCCCATAGCATACCCTCTCACATATTTCTCGACTTCAAATTTTTTTTGCAAGTTTGGTAATTCCATAATTGGTGGTTCACTAATCTACCTCTTTAGCTCCTCGAAAGCTCTTTTTTAACCCTTTCCCCAATGGAAACTCTTACCACTTTTTTTATGGCATCGAGTTGTGCTACTACTACTGAGAATGAGGTTATGAATTTATTCAAGTATTATTCTTCTCCAATGAAACTCCTAACCCTAAAAACATTAGTATGCTCCAGCCATTTCATGGCAGCCTCCATCTTGGTAGTATCTATCTTCATCTCTCCTCCACCTATTGTAGGAATTTACAGGGTAAGTTCCTCAGACAGAACACCAAAAGGACACTGCTCACAAACAGATCACAAATCAATACACCAGTATTTTGACATGGTTAAAACCCTCAGAGAGGGAAACAGTCCACGACCTGCACCAACCTGGCTACTACAGGAAATTTATTAATAAAAGAATGAAAATTTACATAAGCTTCTCTCATGCACGGTTAACCTACAAATGACCCTCCATGCGCTTTAAATAGAATTCATGGACCAATCGGGTGTCAAGCCACGGATCAAGTGTCGGTAATACCGAGGAGAGAATGAACCGTCGGATCACTACATATCGTGACCGTCGGATTGTAAGTTACAAAATGTACAACGGTAAAGAAAACACACTTTACCTAACTCTATACCTAACTCTATACTAGACCAAGTTGAACTTAACTATTCCTATGTGTCGGAATATCCTAACATCCCCCCTTAAGAACAACTTGGGATAGGATTGAAGGATTTACAAATATGACACAATAGGAGAAGGAAGTAGGCACTAGAGCCTATCCCCCCTTAGTGACAACTTCCTGAACTCCAAGCATATATCGAAGTTTAGTAACTTCGCCTCTGTGAGAGCCTTTGTGAAGATGTCTGCAACCTGATCATCTGTTGAACAATATTGCACTTCAAGAACATGGTCATGAATGAGCTTTCTGATGAAGTGCATGTGAAGTTCAATGTGTTTGCTGCGCTGATGCTGAACTGGATCTTTTCAAAGCTGAATGGCACTTTGATTATCACACCAAAGTGTAGTCGGATGCTGCTGCTCAAAGCCCAATTCTGATAGGATCTGACGAAGCCACAAGGCTTCCTTACCAGCTTCCACGGCACCACGATACTCTGCTTCTGCTGACGAAAGAGAAATGGCAGCCTGTTTCTTACAAGCCCATGTAATAGGTCCTGAACCAAGAGTGAAGACATAACCGGCAGTAGACTTCCGATCTTCAGGGTCACCAGCCCAATCAGAATCAGTGAAACCAACTAATAGAGGAGCTGCTTTGGCACTGTAATGAATCCCAAACTGTACTGTACCTCGAACATAACGAAGTGTTCTTT
>APFE030413510.1:552263-581283 GCA_000404065.3 Pinus taeda | reverse complement strand
TCTTATCATTTTGTTGAAATGATCTTTCATTTTGAGGCTGAGTTTGCTTAGGACCCTTGTTTGGTTTAGGACCATTCTTTTTGGGATATGACTTCTTAGGATTCTTTAAATTTGGTCGCTGCTGGGTGGCTAACGTTTTCTTGGAAGAGTTTCCAAGATGAAGAAGACCAAGATGTAAGAGTTTTTCTTGTTCTCTTATTAAAGAATCACAAAAAGAGTCAAAGGAAGGGGCATTGTAGTCTGTTCCTTGACAAATGAAAGCTTCCCTTGTAGAATGGCTTGTGGGCTATTATAGTGCAAAAATCCTCTCTCTGTGCTCTATCTCCAATCCCTCTCAACTATTTTTTCTCAGCTATGGAACTAGCAAAATTGAAATAATGGAACCCATTTTCCTCTATATGGCCCAGTTATAACATAGCACAATAGCCTACTAGTCGTTAGGTTTGAATACCTCAACCATTAACAAAATTTACAATATAGACTCTTATAAATTATTCTACATCATAATCATGTGGCTAGCACCTTTTTCATAATTAATGGAGGATACTATAGTGTACAAATCCTCTTTGTGTCCTCTATTTCCTATCCCTCTAGGCCATTTTTCTCAGCTATGGAACAAAAAGACTTGAAAGAATGGAACTAGTTTTCCTCCTAGTGGATCGAATATAACACAACATGATAGCCTACCAGTGGTTTGGTTTGACTACTTCAACACTTAACCAAAGTTACAATATAGACTCTTCTAGAGTCTTCTACATCATAATCACGTGACTAGCTCCTTTTTCATAAATAATGGGGGTTGGGTATGATAGATTACTACACCCCTCTAGAGATGACTTACCTCTTATTGACTCTTCTATAGACTGAATTTCTCTTAAAAACAATAAAAAATACTTCATATTGGAATTGATTAACTTTTTGGATTAGTTAGAACTTACTAGCAAAATTTTTTACTTTCCTTTTTGTGCATTGGTGGTGAATGATTTTCCATCCTTGACAAGTCAATATTGGTTGGCTCTCCATGTGAATATTGCATCTCGCAAGTACATGTAGGACTTCCCATACATGAAGGAGAACCACATCTAGTTCTACTTCATCAATAAAGTCAACATTGATGGAAAATCTAATTTTGAATTCTTTTGTTACTTTCATCTATGCATCCTTGTTTACCCATCCCAGTGGATATGGGGTTCGATGATGACGAACTTAAAATCCAAAACTCTTGGCTCTCTGTTGCGATGATATTTTATTGCAATCTCGAGTTAAATAGAGCATTAGTCTTGGTCTTCTTGACCTGTATCTTTATATCGAAGAGTTCGGTCATTTATTTCTCTTCCTATTGTTGAAGGCTAATACGATTTTCCTCCTTTTGAACTAACGTATGAATGATATTGTAATCCATGTCCAAGCTACTTTTAGCTTGGTTTCTCTAATCAATGGCGATGAGGTTCAACTTCCAATACTTTTCCTTTGTATTGCAATCAATGATGTAGTGGTTGTTGGAATCTTTTCACTGGTCTACTTTGGTTGTTATCATTTTATCTTAAACCAATTTCTATTTCTTCTTCCCCTTCTTAGAAGAATCATGTTTCTCCTACTTTGATTGACTTGATTGCACTTTATTTAGGTCTATTTTCTCTAGGTATTGTTCATGTACACAAGCCTCATCCAATGATTTGGGATTGAAAAACATTACTTTCTCCCATAGATGGTGGTGTAGACCCCTAGATACTTGAGGACTACATCTGGGTTCTTTTGGGAGATGCCCAACATTATGTCCATTTTTCTCAACTTTGTGGTATACTCCTAAATGCTTTTCCATGGTTTTTTCCTGAAGTAGTTCCACCACATCCGTTTTTCCTCTATGTATCCAATAGGGTAAAAATGTGACTTTATGATGGTTTTAAGATCCTCCTAATTAGTCCCTGGAATCTCTGCCTCCAATGTCGATGTCTTTATGTTTCTTCCCCACCATGTTAGGACATGGCCCTCTAATATCAACTATGTAAATGAAATATTTTATTCTTCCTCAATTTAGTGGACACTGAAATATACTTTTAGTTGCTACAACCAATGATTTCACTTCAGAGTGTTGATATCCCCATAGTATGACTTCATATCAGACTTTTCTTTCATTTTTTATAGGGTTGGGATTGATTCACGGTGCTCTAACTAGGTTGGTATTTTTCAGGTCCTTTCTTTGGTAGGTTCATTGTTTCTTCCTGATCTCCTTATCCCCCTTCTAATTTTTCCTCTATAGTATAACCCAAACCTTCTTCAAACATTCCAAGCTTATTTTTGAGTTTTCTAATGAGGATATTTACATTATGATTTACATCCATGACTTGTTATTATAGTTGCAAAAACATCTCCTCTACAAAATATCAAGGGTTATTCCATGTTTAATCACATATTCATTGGCCATGATTAGGGTTTTATGACTTTTGGCCAAGCTAATCTATCCCCCCTACAAATATCCATGATATACCCAAAGAAATTTTATTTGATACCAATATGATTTGTAAAATACTATGCATATTCCACTATATAGTTCGTTGCAATAGTATGATAAAGTTATTTTTAAAATCTAAAATTCTACACGACTACAATTTTATTTATTTTTATCTTTATGAATCTATAGAATATTGTTAATAGTGCATGCATTTGAATTAAAAATTGTGCGGAAAATCGAGAAGAACAAAATAAAATCACACACACACATTTGACGCAAGATATGACCCACAAAACCTTTTCTGGAGAAAATCTTAGCTCAAAGGTGAGGCTTCTATGCTCTCTTTCTCTAAATATAAAATGTCTGTGACTAAAAAGAAGTATGGACTATGGCTTGTGGTCTACTACAATAAAAAAATCATCTCTGTGTGCTCTATCTCCTCTCCCTCTACTATTCTCTCTCAACTATGGAACAAATGCACTTGAAATAATGGAACCCCTTTTCCTTGTAGTGACCTGGTTATAACACAATGTTATAACCTACTAGCAGTTATATTTGACTACATCAACCCTCAATGAAATTTAATATATAGAATCCCCTAGTGTCTTCTACATCATAATCATGTGGGTAGCCCATTTTTGATGATTAATTGTGGTTGACGTGGCATCCTCTCAAATCATGTTTGTGAAAAGAAGAAGGTTAATTTGTGAGAGGAATAATTTCTCATGCGAACTCTAATTGATGTGATTCTTATGTTGTTGAAGAGGTCTATGAGTGTAGAACAAGAAAAAATGTGAGGCGCTAACGTGCCAAATTTTTACCCCCAAAAAACATCATTTGATGCCTCAAAATGTTTGTGGAAGGTTTCAAACCCTAATTTTCCAAAATGGATCCCGCTAGTAAAAAAGGTCTTAAGAGTTTATTCCTCCACTTTTTCTACTTTGAAAGGATCAATATCAATGACAAACAATATAATGATCCAATCTAGATCGAAGAGGAATTAATTGTCTCCACCGTAAGCTTACACATGTCATTTCTAACTAATGAAAAGATAATACATACATACATACATACATAATAACTACATACATACATACATACATACATACATAACAACAAATACATACATACATACATACTACATACATAAATACATACATAACATAATACATACATACATATTTCATATTATATATTTATATATATATTAATATATTATATATATATTAAAGAAATAAATATAATGGTGGAATAAGATGTTGGAATATATATTCTATGGGTACAACAAATTGTCAATTTCCCTTAGAAATATTCAGATGCTCATATGCATCATTGTCACACTCTGCCGCACATATTTGATTGGTGGAATCTTGTCTCGAAAATTTAATATTGTATTGAAAATTCCTCATACCTCATGAAAGATCGATTCAAAAATATTACATTTCCTCAAAATATGAAGGTACTGAAATGTATTGTCAACTATGTTTTTTATATTCTCTTTCCCTAGATTAGTAATTTCAATCCTTATTTGAAAAAATTCATATTCATAGCTACTTTCTATCTCCCCTACAATTAATATTCTTTCCCAACCAAAGGTTTTATGAAGGAAAAGGAATGAGACATCTACCTCAAGCCCAAGAGGTGACCTAGATATCTTGAAGACACTTCCTTATAATTCTTCAGTTTTGGTGTGATCGACCATAAAATGCTTGGAGTGTTGTATTCATCAATTTGTACTATTCTCACGAGAATAAGTAGAAGCTTAGGGTGAAAAGGAAAACCCACAAAATATGGATAATTGTGCTGAGTATTTTTAATTGCACTAAAATTAGATTCCATGATCTTTTGAAGGTCCACAATATTTTCTTTCTTGTATACGAAAATATGCATAAGACTTGAAGAATAATGGCTGTCATAGAACTTAATCAACTCATTTTTGACATCCAATCCTTTTTCTTTAGGATCCACACCCAAGGTATCCAAACTTCTTATGTTGAATTTATGAAATAAATGGTCATTGGAGCTTATATATTTTGCAAATGATTCCATCTACAAGCATCCACCATAATATTTTTATTGTTTTCATAATTAACCACATGTATTTTCCTTGATGTGGTATCACATGACATTAAGGGACAATTGAAAATTTAAGGAAATATGTTCAATGCTTATTAAAAATAATCAACATTCACTTCAAAATGAGAATTGGTATACTCAAAGTTTGTAAATGTTTTTGACCACTCCCAATGCTTTGTAATATACTACATCTAACTATCTTCCAAACGATATCTCTCACTTGCATAGAAGAACATATGCTTAAGAAAGTGTGCTAAGCCATCCAAGCCTTAGGGGTCACTAAATGTTCCAATAGATACATTTATAGATGCAACATACTGAATATCATCCAATAGACCATAAGAATTATCTTCCAATCATTACCATTTTCGATCTGATTATTACTGCCTAATGGTTACATATGGGTTCAATCTTTATCCCATGTAGAGTCAATGTTTTCCAATACTAAGCATCTCTAATAAAATATTCCTTTTGTCTAGAGAAACCCAAAGAATAATTATGATTGTTACCATCATCTACCTTCATTTCTAATAGTGGAGGTATTTCTAAATTTTCTTCTTCCTCCCGGGATTACGAAATGTAATCATTTGTTGTACATGCTTATCTAATCTATGTCAATTCCCTAAAATGTATCTCTACATCCTTATTCATTTGATCTAGAGGGCCAAATTTTTGGTTTCATTACCTGATCTGCCTCTTTTTCTTTTGGATGAGGATAAGGATTGAGCATAATCTCCAACACAACTTTCACCAAGATATCTTTTTGTATCTGATAGAGTTTCTAACTTTCTACTCTTCCCCCCTTCACTAATGTTACTAGTAGGATTTCCAACTTCGAACACCTCATGTTTGTCAAGGAATCTTGTTATATTCTTGTTATAGTTTTCAAAACATTGCAACAATTTTGACAAACACTCCTATTCATGAAACTTTTTCATTGAGAGAACTAATTCCCAACTGCAACTAACTAGATACAATTCTAAAAAATAATCTTAAACTGAAAACCCCTCAGGAAGGAAAGATGCATAAGCTTAATACCACTGCAATATCCATTACTAAATTAGCATGACCAAAATTGAAAAAAAAATACTCTTATGTTTTAGACATTTCATCAAACTCTTTGGATGAAATCTTTACATAAATTATATGACAAGGAAAATAAAAACATAGCCACAAATATAAGTTTGAAAACAAGAAAGAAGCCAATTAAATTTGATTTATTAATATGCAAGGAACCCCTTTTAGATAAAACAAAAAAAATCAATTTCTGCGAACACAATTGCTAATAAAAATATGGTTCAGCCCTCCATCCTAACGCCCATGGCCTGAGATTAGTAATATGACCCTCATTTTCATTCCTATGAATTGCATATTGCCTCCACAAATCGGTAGGGAGATGTTCCTTTGCTTCAATGACATATACCTATGAGAAATATGTGTGATCTTTCCTCCTAAGCAACTAAGCTAGATATTTTTCACAAAAAGAACCAAACCAAATCGAATCTCTTGTATGCCCAATGTGAGAAACTAGAATGATACCTGCACCTCACTAACTAGGGTTGAATCTTTCACAACCAAAACTAGAATGCTCTTAGGGTTTTTTCGAAGTGTCTGAAGAGAATATCTTTCCAAATAACAATAAGATAATCTATCACACCCAAAAAGTGAGCTCCAAACTCTCTTTTATCATCATCATACCATGGTTCATCAAAATACCATTGGTGATAATATTACCATGCGTTATAATAATACCATGGCTCTCTAATTTATAAATTTCACCCAATAGACATTTAAAAAAATGAATAAATTAATTTCATGTTTAATCTCTATAGACCAAAAGAATCAAGATGATATTGATTCATTCTCTAGAAGTGATCACTTAGAAAGGGACCTTACAGTCCATTGGCACAAGAATTTTCTCAATTTGAGTCCATATGCAAGTGTTATGCCACCTGAAACTTGATCTTTGTATACTCACCACCATGATTTAAGAGGGTGCCACATTGAACCCAATTATTCATGGAAAATAGCCTATCCATGTGATCATGATGAAGAAGACTCTAGGGGATTCAATATTGTAACTCTATCTAAGAGTTAAAGGGGTTAACATTAACCGCTAGTAGGCTATCAAGGTGTGCTATAACTAATCCACTACGAGGAAAAGGTGTTCCATTCTATTCGAGTTTGTTTTCATATATAAATGAGTAAGTAGTTAAGAGTGGATAATAAGAGAGAAAACATAAAGGGCTTCAACACTACAGCAAAACACAGGCCACAGGTCTCACTTCTTTATACTTCATCCATGTCCATTGAGAGAAAGAGAGAGTGGAGTAGCCTCACCTTCTTGTTGGATTTTCTTCCAATAAAGATTCTTGAGTCATATCTTATGTTATTCTAGTTTGCGAGTGATTGTTCTATTTTTTCTCTGTTTTCTACATAATTATAATTTATGTTCATATGCAATAAACAATAATTAACAAATCCATAAATCTAAGGATAAGTAAACATTTATTGTGTAGGTTTTATTTTTTGAATATATTTTATTATATCCATTGGGATAAATTATCCAATGGAATACCCACAACAATTTATGGATCAATATGTGTGTGTATGTGTGTGTGTGTGTGTGTGTGGAGAATATTAACTACCCATGGGTCCACTTCAAATGAGATCATTAGAAATAAGTTGGGTTCTTTTAATAAAGAGGGCCCTTTTAATGAGTGACTATTAACTAACTATTTAATAGGTTGTATATGTAAATAATGCATGTAACTAAGAGGGTTATGGTAGGACACTTACAAATTTATTGTAAGATATTGTGACATTTTGTATTACGTTATAGTGGGTATCTTTATGTTGACTGAAAAATTGATAATATTCTAGAAATCTAAAAGATATGAACAAAGTAAATTGTTTGACTTCATTCATATCCAAAATTTTCCAAAATATGTAATAGAGTTATGTTTGGATTGTTATAATAGTAGTATAACTACTAGATGTTCTAGTCCTTCTTTTGTAAGGTAAACATTTATTTATGCATTAGAACTGTTGATCTAGGTGCATATTGGTGGCCACCCTCCATGTCCACTTGGACCCCAACCATTGTTTCTTTCAAATTTTCAGTTCCTTAATTGTAGCATAGTTTACTGTTTTTAGTAGTTTTTCGGCTCCTGAATTTCTGGAACCATTTTGAGGCCCTAAACGATTTTTTTTTGGAAAATTGGGACCAACATGGGTCCATGGACTGATGTTTCTCTTCCCAAAGTTGTAGTTCTCGGATAGATCTTTCTAGAAAGATATTGTGCGTGTCAAACAAAGATTGTATGCTAAAGTTATGACCCTGAGAAGAGATGTACGAATTTACCCAAACAGGGCCCACAGTTTGGTGTTTCATCTTCTAGTGTTAGGTTTTTGGATGTTTAGAGTTTTCCATTGTTTATCAACAATAAATAGGCCTTCAAGCCTCATTGTAATAGAGTCTAGAGGCATGTAGCCACCACATCTCTTCTCAAAGATAAGCTACCATCGCCCTAGCTGGTTTATTTCCATTTCCGTTTGTAAGAATATTTCAATATTTTACAATAATGAAATGAAGTGTTATTTCCACTGCATCTCTATATTTATGGTTCTCTATAATTTGTTTCATTCCAGTTTAAATCTGGATCAGTGGTATCAGAGCGGTTTGTTTTTTCTCTATTTTACTTTGCATGTTCCCAACAAGGTCAAGCTATAAGGAGTTAGGGCTTGAACTGGTTGAACTGTTGCAAGACTAGCCTTGTAAATCCTGACGGCCTACCATGGTGAATGAAAGGAAAGATGAGGGGGCAAGAGATCCTATCAAAATATTTCTCGAAGAAGCCCTCAAGTGACAAAGGAAGAAGATAATGGAAAACTTCTCCTTCGTCCTTCAGCGGATAGCCAAAGGCGACGTATCGGCTTCCAAGAACTACTCTAGAAATGCCACAACATTTGAGGTACAAGTTAATTTTGAAATCCCCATCTTCGACAGTCAAATAAATGCAGATGATGTAGATAAATGGTTAAATATGCTAGAAGGGTATTTTTCTGTTCATGATTTTTCGAGTCGGTAAAATATTATTTTTGCTCTTCTCAAAGCAGCCCCCCACATCAAGGACTAGTTGGAAACCTACTGCGAGCAGAAGGATGAAAGTACAAGCTCTCTATTTTCAGTCGTACCCACTTGGAATTCATTCCGCACTGCCATTAAGGAGTAGTATTACTGTATCGTAAGTTATGAGGATCAATACATAAAGAGGACCATGCTGTGATAAGGAAGGGACCAAGACGTGCCAGAGTTTACCAATATTTTCCATACCCTTTGCACAAAGTTGTGTCTCAAGGATTCAGAGTAGCATTTGGTACTCAAATACCATGACTACATGCACAAGTACATCTAGGAAGAAATAGAATTCCTGAACATCTCCTTGCTCGGCGCGACATACCGATATGCTGCAAGGTTGCGTAAAAGTTTAAACAAAAGCAGCGAGACCTTGTATCTGCAAATCTGAATCAAGGTAAAGGTGCCTCCAAAATGAAAATGAAGGACAAAGTGAAGCTGGGGTGACCCAAGATAACCCACAAAAGCTGCAAGCAAAGAAAGACCCCGCAGAGCCGAAAAAGGACATGGGAAAGGGGTGTGAGTTCCATAAGAGCTCCACTCACAACACAAGTGAGTGTCGAGCCAAGCAGTCACTAGTGGAAAAGCTAAGGGTTTCAGAACCAGATGCATGTTCTGACTTTGAGTCAGAACCCAACAAGGGGAATGACAAAGGGAAGCAAATTATTGATGCAAAGCCCAATGCCACCATTGCCACCATGAATATCCAAAAGGAGGAACCCAAATACCCAGAGGAGGAGGAGCGTCTCTTCCACTCAAAGATGTGGTTAAAGGGCTCCTCGCTATAGTTCATTGTCAAGAGCGGGAGCCAAAAGAGCCTCATTTTGGCAGTGGTCATGAAGCGGTTGGGCTTACCAACCACATCATATCTACAACTGTACATCATCGTGTGGCTTCATCAAGGACGGGATCTTCGCGTAAGCCAATGGTGTCACCTTCCATACAACATCAAGCCCTTCACGAATGAGGTATTGTGTGACGTTGCTGCCCTTCATGTTTATGATATATTATTAGGACAACCATACTTGTCGAAGAAACATGTTGTGTATGAATTAAGGCCCTGTCTTGTTATTGTTACTTTAGGAAATAACTTGTACATGATATCGAAGGTAGCACTGCTTACCACCATCTCTTTGGTTACTGCAAAACAATGTA
This sequence comes from Pinus taeda, assembly GCA_000404065.3. Classification (NCBI taxonomy): domain Eukaryota; kingdom Viridiplantae; phylum Streptophyta; class Pinopsida; order Pinales; family Pinaceae; genus Pinus; species Pinus taeda. The sequence continues at coordinate 571,462 of APFE030413510.1, read as the reverse complement.
GTAAGCTCATTTCAAAAACTAGAAAATTTGTTTTCCTGATGATACGGCTCAAGGAAAGAAGAAGACGGTGGCCATGACCTCGAGACAGGGCCCCTCCACACGACAGTGACAGATGGAGAAGGTCGTGGAGGAGTAGGAGGACATCTTCACCTCTGTCCCAGGGTTTCCTCTACACTATCAAGTCAAGCACTCTATCGATCAAACCCCAGGCACATCGTTGCCCAATGGACCAATCTATCGGTGCTCCATTTTGGAGAACGATGAAATCAAGAGGCAGATTTAGCAGCTATTGTACAAATGTCACATCCACCGAACTTCATCACCTTGTGGGATCCTGATCGTGTTGGTACAGAAGAAGGATTAGACTTGGAGACTCTGTATTAACTAACGAGAATTGAACAAGATCACTGCCTATAATAGGTACCTAATCCCATGGATTGATGACCTCTTGGACCAACTAAAGGGGGCGAAATATTTCAACAAGATCAACTTGAAGTCAGGATATCACCAGGTACCAACCAACCCTTCGATGTGTGGAATACTGCCTTCAAAGCCAAGGAGGGCCTTTTCAAATGGTTGGCTATGCCTTTCAGATTAACGAATGCTCCTGCAACGTTCACGAGGCTAATGGATGACATATTGCAACCATTCACCAACTAACTTGTAGTGGTATAATTGGATGACATTCTGATCTTCAGCCAGAGTTGGGAAGAGCACCTCCACCACATCCGATAGGTTCTCCAAACCCTACGGCAACACAAATTATGTGCCAGTTTGGAGAAATGAACTTTTGGCATGACCCAGGTTCAGTATCTAGTATACATTATTAATAAACGAGGGGTGCATGTGGATCTAGCCAAGATCCAAGTCATTCAGGATTGGCCATCTCAAACCACTTTGAGAGATCTCCGTAGCTTTCTAGGTCTTGCCAACTTCTACCATAGGCTTGTGTTGGGATTTTCTCATATCACTTGGCCCTTGAGTCAAGTCACCAAGGGAGGAATGAAAGAAAAATTATTTTGGTATGAGTCTCAACAGAAGGCATTCATAGAGTTGAAATATCGCCTCTACTCGACACAGTGATCACATTACCAAACTTGCAACAACCATTTGAGGTCTATACAGATGCCTATGACTATGCTATTGGGGTAGTACTTACTCAACATGGGCATCTAGTGGCATATCACAATGAGACACTTTCAAACACAGTCCAGAAGCATCCCACATATGACAAAAAGATGTATTCCATTGTGCAGGTCTGCCAACAATGGAAGCATTACATTTTTGGGAAGGAAATGATCATCCACATAGACCATCGACCCTTTCATTTCATACAAACCCAGGGGAAATTACAGAATGATCACCATCAGAAGTGGTCCACATACCTGCAACAATTCCATTTAAATATCAACTATAAGAAGGGCAACACCAATAATGTTGCAGATTGCCTCAATCGACCACCGATCATGGCGTTAACGACCATGCTCAACTCTTAGGGCCACGAGACTTCTAATTGGCCACTTCTCTACAAAAGTAACCCTGAATTTAGCCACACATACCAGACACTCTTGGAGGGTTAGCATGTTCCAGATTTTCAGCTCCAGGATGCCCTATTATTCCACCTAGGTCACCTTTGTATTCCTTCAAGCAAGCATTCCAAGATGATTTGGGAGGCACACTACAGTTGGGATGTTGTGCATTTCGGGGTCGAGAAAATAGTGGAAATACTTGTAAAAGTATTTCTATTATTTGAATATTTGACAGGATGTCAGAAAGTACATTAGATCATGCATTGCATATTCCATTGCCAAACCGACCATCAAGAAGCAAGGCCTCTATACCCCGCTGCCTACCCCTAGTCGATCTTGGGCATCCATCTCCATGGATTACATGTCGGGCCTTTCTTCTACTAAGAATGGAAATGGCTGTGTTTCCATGGTCATTGACAGGCTCTCGAAGATGGCCATTATGGCGACCTGCAAGAAGAATATCACAGTAGAAGCCAATGATAAACTCTTCTTTGAACGGAGGTGGGTACACTTTGGGATCCCACAGTCTATCATCTCAGATCGGGAAAGTAGGTTCCTTAGTACATTTTGGTCCAGCCTCTTGTCGATGCTGGACACCAAACTCACTAATTCCACAGCCTTCCATCCTCAAACTGATGGCTAGACAAAGGTTGTGAATATGATGATTGTACACATTCCATGCATGTAAAACTCAAAGAATCCACGCACATGGGATGAGAGTTGTTGCTATCTTCATCAAAGCTACAATCGAGCTCTCCACAGCTTGACTGGACACAACCTTTTTCAGGTGGGTTTTGGATTCCAGCCACTATGTCCCATTGACGTGGCCATTCCTTTTGCATCTACTCACGTAGATTCAGCTCATGTCCAATCCAAAACAGATAACGCAAACAACTTCATTGAGCACATCCAACATATTCGCCAGCAAGTCCATGACATTCTAGAGAAATCAAATGCCAAGTACAAGTAGCGGCATGATCAACGTCGGGTGCCACACAAGTTTCAAGTGGGTGACAAATTCTGGTTGCATTTGCAAAAGGAAAGCCTTACCAGAGCCCATCAAAAACTCAAACAACTCTGATATGGTCCTTGCACCATTACCAAGGCTGTGGGAGACAATGCATTTGAGCTCAGCATTCCCCCATTACTTTGGTTGCACCCAGTGTTCAATGTGGACTACCTTTGGCCATACTTTCCACCATTACTAGACACATCCGACATTGTAGAACAACTCACACCCATAGAGATAAATCCAGATTGCATGGAACAAGCTATAACTGATCAGATCATGGACACACAGATCAAGCACACTTGCTAGCAGAATATCCAATTGTATCGAATTCTCAAAGCAGACCAACTCCTTCACCAAGGCAAGTGGCTCACTAGGACCATGTTTAGCAGAAGTTTCCTCATCTCATGGAGGAACTCAATGCAGTGGGGACCATTGCTTCCTAAGGGGAGAGGAATGATCTAGGTGGATATTGGTGGCCACCCACCAAATCCAGTTGGACCGTAACCATTGTTTCTTTCAGCTTTTAAGTTTCCTTAATTGTAGCATGGTTTACTACTTTTTGCAGTTTTTCAAGTCCTGAACCTTCAGAGCCATTTTGAGGCCCTAAATGACATTTTTTGGGAAACCTAGGAGCAACATGGGTCCATGGACTGATGTTGCTCTTCCCAAATTTGTAGTTCTTAGATTGATCATTCTAACGAGATATTGTGCCCGTCAAATGGAGACCATATGCTAAAGTTATGACCCTGGGAAGTTGATGTACCAATTTACCCAAACGAGGCCCATAGTTTATTGTTTCATCTTCTAGGGTTAGGTTTTTGGATATTTAGGGTTTTTCATTGTTTCTCAACAATAAATAGGCCTTCGAGCCTAATTGTAATAGAGTTCAGAGGCATATAGCTACCACACTCTTCTTAGAGATAAGCTACCATCATTGTAGCTGGTTTATTTCCATTTTTGCTTGTAAGCATGTTTTAGTGTTTTACAGTAATCAAATGAAGTATTATTTCCACTGCTTCTCTATATTTATGGTTATCTCTTAATTTATTGTGTTCTTTTTTAAATCCAGATCAATTGCATAATATACCTAGTTATGGTTTGCCCTAGTCTTCCACCTAGAAAGTCATACCATTGATAACACCCAAGTTTCTTCAACATTCAAACATTAAGTTTATGAAAGTGTATCAAAAAAACATAGATATTATTTTTTTATTCCTTTACAGCATAATCTGTCCTTGAACATATATATGTAAAACAAAAAACAAAGATAAAGAAAGAACAAAAATAATGAGTAGACATCCATACCTAGAAGATTGTAAAATGTTCACTATGACCAGCTCATTTTTGTTACTTGGCAAGCATCATGGATTCAAAGGAAGGCCAATATGGTCTTAAAATCATTTTAGGTGTATGTCCAAGTCTTCATAAAAGGATGGAACTCATTGAACATGAGTAGGATCTTCTCCTCAGCCTTTTTATGATCCAACAATACGTGACTAACTAGAAATTTTAAATGTTAGTGGATATCTACAATATACATCTATTCATTATATCTTCTTCTAGAGTGATCTCTTTGGGGCATTCATTTTTCTACCCCTGTAGGTGGTTTCTAGTCATTTTGGTACTTGCAAACATCCTCTCTCTCCTACAATGTCACGTTTCAATTATACTATTCCATCTTGAATATTATATGGATTTTGGGTGCAAAAGGTATGCTAAAGATTTACTCTTTGTTAGGCTTAAGAACCTCTCGAGAACCTCCATGTCCTCTATTGTAGGGCATCCTTTAGTTGTTGCTAGTGCATTTATGATACAATTAACCAAAATGAAGGATGTGCTAATCATCTCATAAGATAAATATCTACTCGTAAGAAGGAAGCTAAGGGCATGGGTAGGCATGGAGAAGAGAAGCAAAGGGATTCTGGGGCTCCTCGTAAGGATGAAATTATTTAAAGAAGGACCCAAAGGGGGAAGAAAACTATTAGAGAGATAATTCCAAAGAGAACAGGTAACTCAACCAAGCTAACTGCAATGTTATAAGGATGTGGTTGAGACATAACACGACAACAAAGAAAAAATGAAACAAGGTTGGCAATGCATGGGGCATGTGCTAAGAGATAACATAGGAAACAACAAAGGAGAGCATGTTTAACTCTATAAATGATTAATTAAGGAGGCCACCTACTATGATTTATCATCATTAAAGAGAAATAACCCATGAATGAAAATGATTCACAAAAATTAAGGGCTTAGTACCTTAGATCATCCCTAGATGAACAATTGTCTCCTGCATATTTTGGCCACATTCTATAACTAATGGAAACACATGCAAGTTTTGATTATTTATCATGAGGGGTAGGTAATGAAGGATTTAAACAATGGCTCCATATATCCATAACAACACATTCATTATTCCTTATAATCTCCACTCAATCCAAATTATTAATAGTTAGAAGTTCTAGATGATTCTGTCATTAGACTGGAGTGATGTTGCAGAATCTTCCATATATCAACATTAAGGTTTGCAAATAACATCTGGGCAGGTCCATGGCAATATCCTCATCTATGTTCCACTTTCACTCATCTTAATCATCCCACCCATGAAAATAAATGTTTTAGCCTTAATGTAGGTATTTTTATCACTTAATTTTTGTCTGAAATTCAACATAATTTAATTATAATTATAAATTTAAATTGTGTAAATTACAAAAATTCTAATATATCATTTTTTTAAATCTAATTGATTTATACATTAAAAACTTATTTTAAACAACATAATACCACACTCTTACCTAAATTTACCTACCATCATTATGATGTCACGTGCCCATCATTGTGATGTCACCTATGTAGAAAAAGCCAAAAGATTATAATCATGTGTATAATCACGTCATTAAAACAATTTACACAAACAAAAAATTAGGTCTTGAGGAAGCTCTTTCACATTTCTTTGTTTGTATGTGATAGTGTTCTTCATCTTCCGAACAAGTCTAATCTAAAAAATTCCAGTGGTATCATATTCATATATTATATATATATATTACACACACAAAGAGACGATGCTTGGAACTCAAGGAAAAGATGGCATTGGCTGACTACATGATAAACGTTGGTAGCATTGGTGAGTTGAGTAATTTATTGGTAAAGTTGGAGAGTCATGAATGGGACTAGGTTGAGTAACGTATTGATAGAAACTAGGAGCATGTTGTGAATATGACCAAAGATGTCAAGTCCTAGTTTGGACAATTGCTATTTACATCACATCAAAGGAGCTATTCATTAGTGTTACATTTTCGTGAATGTCAACAGTTGCATATGGAAGACATGAATTGTCAAACAACATAGGAGGAGCTCACAGGTGCGGATCACCAGGAGCTCCTACAAGTAAATATGCCACTTAGGCTTCACACTAAAATCCAATAATAAATAGATACACATTGTTAGGGATAGTAAATCAAATCCTTCAATGGTAGGAACTCAATATCCAAGAAAAGCACAATCATAACTATGTAACAATAATCACCTAATCTCCATTAATTCTAACACTCCCCTTTAATGGAGAAAGGGTTCTTAAACACACCTAATATGTCCCTAAACAAATCAAACTTCAGTCTTCCTAGAGGCTTAGTAAATATATCAACCATATTATCGCAAGAATTACAATATTCAACATAAATATTTTTGGACCACACCTTCTCCTTAGCGTCTATGTGTTTAGTGTTTTTATGAAACACATGATTATAGGCCAGTTTGATGGGAACTTTGATCGTCACAATTGATAACCGTAGCTTCTACATGTTCTTCTCTTACATCTTCGAGAAGTATGCACAACCAACACTACCTCACATGTTGCTGCACACATAGCTTGATATTCTGCTTCTACTAAGGATAAGGCTACAATATGCTACTTCTTGTTGCACCAAGAGATAACCCCGAACCCAATGCTGAAGGCATAACCTGTAATTGATCTTCTATTGTCTACAGTTCTTTCCATTCAAAGTCTTAGCACTCCTTTCGATGCAATCCAATGGTTCTCTTGAGGTTGAGTCACGAACTGACTCAAAAGACTCACTGCATAGGCTAGATCTAGTCTAGTTGTAGTCAAATAAATAAGACTACCAACCAAATGTTTATACAATGTTGCATCTAAATATTTCAAACCATCATTCACCTGAAGTTTTTTGTTCTGATGTAAAGGCACAATTGCAACCTTGCACTCATCCATTTTGGATTTAGTCAACAAACTCTTAGCATACTTACCCTGGGACAAGAAATTTTGGCTTGAATCTCTCCAAATGTCTAGACCCAAATAGTAATGCATTTCTCCAAATTTTTGTGATAACTGCTACTTGATTTGTTCAATGAGATTTTCTACACTCCCTGTCATGATCAGATCATCTACATATAAAGAAATCAACACTATCTATCCCTCATCATTAAACACAATATACAAATTGGGATCATTTTTGCTTCGTTTATAACCATGCATGAGGAAAAATGAGTCAATTTTTTCGTACCAGGATCTAGGAGCCTGCTTTAAACCATATAAATCTTTCTTTAATCTATGTACTAAGTGCTCTTGTCCCTTCTTAACAAACCCCTCAGGCTGCACTAAGTATACTTTTTCTTTTAAATCACCATTTAAGAAAGCATATTTAACATCTAATTGGTGTATTTTCCAATGATTCTTAGTGGCTAAAGCAATAATTAGTCTAATGGTATTTAGTTTTTCAACAGGGGCATATGTTTCCTTGAAATCAATGCCTTCTTTCTGGGAATACCCCTTTGCCATCAACCTTGTTTTATGCTTATCAATAGACCCATCTACCCTAAAGTTCAACTTAAATAACCATCTACAACCTATGGGTTGTTTATCATTAGGAAGCTTTACTAGATCACAAGTATTGTTCTTAATAATAGATTCATATTCCTCTTTCGTTGCTTCCTTCCATTCATAACTCTTACCGGGTTCATAAAAATTAGAAGGTTCTACAATGTTTAACATACCAGTCATGAGCACACAATCCCTATATCAAGCTAGTAACTGTTTCGGCCTGCTAGATATCGTGAGTGGTGGGGGTTCAATTATTCTACTGTGTTCTTCTCTTTATGGACTGAACTCGATTTCTTCCTCTTTATCATGCTATTGTTGTTTTTTCTCCTGCTGCTGTTATTCCTACTGCTATTGTTCCTTCTGTTGTTTCTATTGTTGACTGATCCCTGTTTCACTATCCTTATCTAAAAGTAAGGGTACATGCCATTATTTATTGTTTTTAGTAGGATTTCCATCATCAACCTGTTCATGGAATACTATGTCTCTACTAACAAACACGTTGTGAGTAGAAGGATCAAACATTTTATAAGCCTTATACTCACTGCAATATCCAATGAAGGTACAATTAATGGCCTTTGAATCTAACTTCTTCCTATTCTCTTTGGGAACATGTGAAAAATCTTTACAACCAAATACTCTAAGGTGACTTACTGTAGGCTTGAATCCAAACAATGCTTCAAAAGGAGTTTTATAATCAAGACATTTAGTAGGACTCTTATTCTTCAAATATACTGCAGTATTGACAACTTCTGCCCAAAAACCATTAGTTAGATTCTTACCTTTCAACATATTGCGAGCACATTCCACTAGTGTTCTGTTTTTCCTCTCAGCTACTCCATTTTGATGAGTGTAAAGTGTTGTAAATTGTTGTTTCATCCCATGCACGTTGCAGTATTTGATGAAAACCCCTTTCTTGAGTTCTCCACCTTGATCTAATCGAAGAATCCTGATGAACTTTCTTGTTTGCTTCTCAGACATATTTTTGTATTGCTTGAAATACTCAAAAGTATCACTCTTCTATTTAAGAAAATATATGAATGACAATCTTGTACAATCATCAACAAAGATTAAAAAATAATAGGCCCCTCATAAAGATCTTTTCTGCATCGAGCCGCATAAGTCAGTGTGTACAAGTTTGAGTATATCCCTTCGTTTCCTATCTTTAATAATAGGAAATTCATCTCTATGTTGTTCATCGAATGCACATACTTCACAATCAATAGGCAACTTTTTCAAAACAAGAAGACCATCTACCATACCTTTGTTCTACAACAGAAGGAGGTCACTAAAATTGATACACCCAAGTCGCTAATGCCACAAATTTTTGGTAGACTTATCTGATGACATCAAGGCTTTCTGTGGTGTACTCTTCACATCCAGTTTGTAGAGTCCTCCTATATGAATACCTATAGCAATAGGCTTCATCTAGTCCAACAAGTCTTAAATAATACAATGAGATTTAAGGAATTCTCCCTTGAGATCCTAATCTATAATCTTTGACACAGAAATCAGGTTCTTCTTAATACCGGGAATATATGACACATCAGATATATTTCTCATCTTTCCATCATGCAGAGTAACAAGGACATCTCCATGTCCCTTGATCTCATACCCTCTACTATCTCCAAGGTATACTTTTACTTCAGTGTTGGATTCTCTAAAAATTTTGATCCATTGCTTTTTACCTTTTATATGTGAGGAGGCTCTAGAATCTATGAACCAAATATCTGATTCATCCTCCTCAGTAGTTGAAGAAGTCTCAGCCTCCACCATAAACAATCTGACATCCTAATTCTGATCTGCATCTGCATCAGCCAAATGACCTGGATGTCATCTCTGTTTGTACCTCTCGTCATCTGCCTTTCCTTATGGAAAAATTTAGCAATATGGCCTGTCTTACCACAATAAAAGAATTTAGGAGCAGAGTCATGTTTATGCAAGGTCATACCTTGTGGTTTCCTTTTTCTTGATGTGCTGCCTCTCCTGTGATCAGCCACTGCTTTCCCTTTTGGCTTGAACTTTGTCATGAATGCAAGATCTAAATTTTGAGGTTTGAGAGACAACCTCCTTTCCTCTTACTGTAGAAAAATCCTAGTGATCTCTTCAAAGCCTGGAGGCTTTTCTCTTACATTCAATATGGTTATAAACATCTGATAATCATCCATCATGCGGTTCATGGTAATTGTCACTAGATCATCATTTGCTACAGTTTGACTGATATCAAATAGTTTATCTTTAACTTCCTTTATCCCAGATATGAACGAAGAAATGGACTCATTCTCCTCCATCTTGATTGAGAGAATCTTCTTCCTAAGGTACAAGGTTTGACTGGTCTTTTTGATCTCATACATATCTTTGAGTACTGTCGAGATGTCATTCATTGTCTTACAATCTCAAATGTGAGGGATGATGCAATCTTTGACTGATAACTTCAGTAGCACCTTTGCCTTCGTCTCCCTTTTCTACCAGTCTTGAATTGTTGTATTTGATCCACCAGTTGCAGTAGTCGGCTTGACTTCATCACCAGTGGCAATGCTATAAGCATTATGTCCCTCAAGCACAGTCTGGAGCTTAATTTTCCAATTTGTGTAATTAGAACCATCAAGCTTATTACTCTTATTGAGATAAGCTTCAACAGTTTGATTATTCATCTTGAGTAAATAAAATCTTCAACAATTTGAGCAAACCTCAAATGTGAAAAAAATACCCTGTTCACTGCAAATTTCCTTCATAAAAAAAATTGCCCTCCTCCAATTTCACTTAAAAGGGTTCTAGATCCTCTTTTCCTTTTTAAAGAAGATCACTCCAAAAACACACACCCTTTTTTTTAATAAATAAGGATTCCTTCAAAAAAAAATAATGAAATTCCTTTTTGTTTTTAATTAAGGAATTAAAATCTTTAATTAAAAAACTTCTCAAATTCAACACGTGAAGCTTTAATGTCAAAAAGCTAGGTAAAAAAAATCCACTTGAAGCTTTAAAGTAAAGAGTAGCTTTAAAAAAGATGCATAAATACTTTACAATTTAAAAAAAAAACTTCACGTGTAGCAATGTGGTGTGAAAATAAAACCACCGTTAATCTCCTTCAAAAGCACCCACAAATTTAATCTTCTCTCCTCAAAAGCAGCAAACAAACGCAGTCTTTAACCATCGCAACCACTATTTTTCCACTGCTCTAATCGTCGCGACTGTTCACCTCTTTTTAGAGGCTAGTCAAATGTGTGAATAGTATCGTTGCGAGTACTTTTCATTCAACCTGAGATGAGGTCGCGATTTTATATAGGTCTCTCATTCCTGCAGCTGATTGAAGACATAAATTGGCAAACAACACAGGAGGAGCTCACAAGTTCGGATCACCAGGAGCTCCTACAAGCAAATATGCCACTTGGGCTTCACATTAAACTCCAATAATAAATAGATACATATTGTTAGAGATAGTAAATCAAATCCCTAAATGATAGGAACTAAATATCCAAGAAAAACACAATCATAACTACGTAACAATAATCACCTAATCTCCATTAATTCTAATAGTGAGGTCCATCTTTTTAGGAGTAAAAAGTATTGAATTAGTATTTGTATTAAGGAATTGGTTTGTAGTAAGATTTAGATTAAGGTTTATTTATTCATAGTATATTTGATGTTAGACTGAAAATAAACGATCTTAAGTGGCTTTTAAGTTCTACTGAGTTTTGTAGGTTAGAGGTAAAAGTGTGTTTAATTGAAAGCAAGACTATTCTGCTCGAAATTAAATCTATCCCTAATCTCAATTTTGTCGAGATGGTAAAAATTACACTTTATTAATTTATTTAGTTACTTTTACTGGTTTGAATAGTGATGTTTGCAGAAAAAAATTGGATTATTGTATTGCAAGGTAAAGTTTTATGAGTCAAGATTATTAATATTTTTTATAATAAAGATAAAAAAACATTTAATCATCCAAATTCTATGATATCTTGGGTAAGAGTGAAATTAATGATTTCACTAAGAGTGAAATTAATTATTTCACTTAATTCTTATTGTTATAGGAAGAGCTTCGGCGTAAATCACGTGAAAAAGACCGAAGCTCTTCCTATAACAATGATCAATCACAGAAGCCTCAATTCTACAATTAATTCTTATTGTTAAGATATATGCGAATCTAAATTTAAGAAAAGAGTGAGGTTGACTATTCGAGTGAAATTTATTCTTTGACTTTGTTGATATTCGTAAGATCTAAGAATTTGCATTGAAATTGCATTTAAAATTAATTATTTGACTAAGTTATTATTCTTAAAATATAAGAATATTCAATCAAATTGCGTCTACATTGTTGTACATTCTCAATTACGTTTAGGTTTAATTTATGTTCTTCATTTTTCATTAATATGTAATAAGTTTTCTTTCAGATTTCATCTAATTGACCATGTGAAATCTTGGATGCTTCCAAGTGAAATCGACGACGTCGTTCGATTGTCATTTTTTACCATTGGTGAGAAACGTGTTATTTTTAATTACAGTGAATTTATTTTGTTGGTAATGCATGATCAATTCATGAAGTTTCCTAAGAAAGTGAAGAATAGGAGGTGAGTGTTGAAAGGCTGGAGTGAGGGAACGGAAGAGCAGAAGAACAGGGTTGAGAGTTTTTGTGAAGGATTTTCTCCATGGACGGATGGAGAGGAGGGAGCTCCAATCCCTCCTAGAAAGAGGCAGTGGCCAACAAGGGCAAGAAACCTCCAGAATCAGGCAGAGGTAACACTAAGGAAGGAAGAAAAAACAAGGAAGAGGAAACATAAAATAACAAATCGAAGGAGAATGATGGCACAAAAGACAAGGAGGAAAATGACAAAAAATAGGGAACAAAACACAGAAAACAAAAGGGACCATGCAAGCCCAAAGTTGAAATCACTCCCAAAGTAATCTTAAATGACCCAGCACTACAGGCGCACAGGGAACACATGCAGACCTATGCAATCATATGAAAATTCAAGGGAGTATGGCCCATTGAAAAGGCTTTACAAACATGGATCAGATACCACTGGAAGCTTAAAGGAAGCATTAATATTCATCTAGGATCCAAGGGATTCTTCACTGTGGTGTTTGCAAATATTGAAGACAAAGATAGAGTGTTTGAAAGCGGGCCCTACTTCTATGTAGCAGCAGGGCTCTACATGAGGCCGTGGATGATGAACTTCGTTCTGGAGCGTGAAACCTTTACCTCAGTCCTAGTATGGGTTAGAGTCTATTCTCTACCTTTTGATTATTGGCAAATAGAATCACTAACAGCCCTAGGTAATAAATTAGGAAGGTATGTCAAAACTTCTGAAGCCACAAGAAGAAGAAAATATACCTCCTTTACTAGGATTTATGTAGAGATGGATCTATCTGGAGCACTTCCGGATGAGGTGATATTGGAGGTTTATGATGAGGAATGGATGCAAACAGTTGACTATGAGCATATTCCATTTAGATGTCATAAATGTCATGAACAGGGGCACCTTTTAAGAGATTTCCGTCATAGTAAAGCAGAGAAAAAAAACAAACCTAACACAATGAAAGAAACAAATGGCTTTCACAAAGTAGCTCACAAAGGTAAAAGCGGAAAAAAAGGGCCAAAACAACACCTAAGTGAAGGTCAAAAGGTGAGGTCGAATCAGTTCCATGTTCTTGAAGAGGAGGAAGAAATAGTAGTTGAAGATTAAGTAATGAAGGATGGTTATGATAAGCAAGAGAAGGAAGAAGAACATGGTGAGGAACAGGCAAACAAAAAACAAAAAGGGATCATGATGAGTGAATCAGAGATAGATATGGATCAGGAAATGACCCAGATTGAGATGGATACGAGGGACAATGAGTTACAAGAGATTCTTGACAGAGAAAACCTAGATCTAGAAGGGTTCTTGAGTAAGGGAACAACTGGTGGGGTAGAATCTCTACCACAAGAAGAATGTAATAGAATAAAGGAGTTATTCTTATGGAAAACTTAGGCAAAGGGCTTGGTAGAAGAAAACAACATTGAAAGATAGGGAAACCAAGGAGTGAAAGCAGTAAAAACAACTCCAGGATTAGCTCTGAGAAACACAGGAAAAAAAAGAGGAAGAAAAAAGAAAAAACGAGCTACTAATGGAATGTGACAAGCTCATGATAGAATTAGGGAAGATGAAAGATCTAACAAGTTACTCCTTTACCAATCTATAATGATGAAGTTTACATCATGGAACATCAGAGGTCTAGGTAGCAAGAGAAAACAAAGAATGTTGAATAACAGAATAAAACAGGCAGCTCCGGATATAATTTTTGTCCAAGAAACGAAATGCTCGTTCAAAAGTTAAGGCAAATCCATAGTCAGTGGCTCAACAGATATGAGTTTCTGGAAGTCAAAGCAGAAAACACAGCAGGGGGTATCCTCACCCTCTGGAATCCCCAAAAATTAGGAATAATTGATGTGGAGGCATCAAGAAATTATTTATCAGTTGTTATACAGCCTGTAGGAGATAGGGACACTTATCTAGTAACAAATGTTTATGGCCCCCAAAGGTTAGATGACAAATTCAGTTTTATTGATTCCTTGATGGACTTCCGAAACAGATATGCGAAGCTACCATGGGTTATAGGAGGAGATTTCAACATGATTAGATCTCTCTCTGAGAAAAAAAGGGCGTACAAGAGCACTAAACAAAGACTCCTTAGCTTTCCAAATCTTTTCAGAAAACATGAAGCTGGTGGATATTGAGACAAACAATGGTCTATGTACATGGAACAACAAAAGAGGAGGGCATTCACTGGTAGCTTCCAAGATAGACAGATTCATGATCTCTAAGCAACTCATGCTTCGAGACAAGGAAATAATAGCAGATATTCTTTCTTTTCGAGGCTCAGATCATTGGCTGATTCAAATGGAGATCAAAGGAATTGGCACTCCAAGAAACAAACCATTTAGGTTTGAAAATATATGGTTTTCACACCCTAAATTCATCAGCAACATTGAAAAATGGTGGGCTGAAGACCTGCAGATTCAGGGATCATCTATGTTCCTGCTACATAAACAATTAAAACACATCAAGCAAAAGCTAAAGGATTGGAACAAGAAGTAATTTGGCAATATTTTCACAAGTAAGAAAACTGTGGAAAACAAAGTCCTAGAGCTCAATCAAGTTTTGATCAAGGATGGCTTTGATAAAGACAAAAATGATCTAGCAGAGAAATATCACCAAGAATGGGAGATGCTTTGCAAACAAGAAGAAAGTTTTTGGAAACAAAAATCTAGGGTTCAATGGCTAAAGGAAGGAGAACGTAATACTAAATTATTCCATAAATCTACCATTACAAATAGAACTTGCAATAGAATCTCTTCGATCAAGGATGAGGATGGCGAAATTCATAAATCCCATGAGGAGATAGAGGCAGTGTTAGTAAAGCACTTTCATGACATAACCAAGGAAAAATTTTGAGGAAGACAACCTTTCATCAAGGACTTAATGAAACATATCCGTAAAATGGTATTGAGAGAGGATAATTGTAATCTCAACATAATTGTAACTGAAAAGGAGGTTAGTGAGGTCCTCAAGGAGATGCAAAATGACAAGGCACCAGGTCCGGATGGATTCAATGTAGATTTCTTCAAAGCATGATGGAATATTGTTAAAAGAGATATTGTTGAGATAGTAGAACATTCAAGGTGGAACAAGACCATTTTGAAAGCTCTCAACACCTCCTTTATTTCCCTTATTCCAAAACAGGATAATGCTCAAATTCCAGAGAGATATAGGCCCATCGCTTTATGCAATGTATTCTACAAGATAATTTCCAAGGTTGTGGCTAACAGACTCAAACCCCTACTGCCCATGCTTGTCTCGGGGGAACAAACTGGGTATGTAGAAGGCAGACAAATTCTGGACAATATAACTCAAGCTCATGAGCTGGTTCACTCGTTAACAAGAAACAAGAGAGTGGTATGATCATGCAATTGCACATAGCCAAAGCATATGACAAATTGAATTGGATATACATCAAAAGAGTAGTCACAACATTTGGTTTTGATCATAATTGGGTCAAATGGGTCATGGCCCTAGTGACTACATCCAGATTTTCAATTTTAGTGAATGGCTCTCCTTCTAAAAATTTTCTCCCCTCCAAGGGACTCAGGCAGGGAGATCCACTCTCTCCTTTTCTCTTCATCCTCATGATGGAAGGGCTGGGGTGGTCCATTAAACATGCAAGAGTAATGGGAAGAATTCAAGGACTCCAACTTTCTAAGAACATGCAAGTTCTGACTCATCAACAATTTGTAGACGATACTATGTTACAAGGAATTCCTACAGTTAAAGAAGCACTTGCTTACAATAAAATTATGAATGACTTTTGTAAAGCTACAGGTATGGAAGTCAATCTTTCCAAATCAAAAATCTTTTTCTTTAACATTCATTCTGCCATCCGGAGAAATGTCTCCAAAATTTTAGGCTTTCAAAGAGAATCCCTTCCCTCTGAGTATTTGGGAGTTCCTCTTACAGCTAAACCTTGACACAAAAGCATATGGGATCCGTTAACAACTAAAGCAAGACAAGGTCATGAAATGGACAATCAGAACCTTAAATTTAGCTGGTAGACATGTTCTTACAAAATCAGTTCTCCAAGCTATTCCAATCTTTATGCTATCAACCCTCCCAACTCCAATAGGAGTCTTGCAGCAATTTAGGAACATTCAATGAGATTTTCTTTGGGGCAAAGAGGAAATAAGGAAAAAATGGGCTTTAGTCTCTTGGGAAAAGAACTGTAAACCCAAGAACCAAGGAGGCTTAGGTTTGGATAATCTAGAGATTCTCAGCAAGGCTCCAGGAGCCAAATTTTGGTGGAGGTGGGTTAAGGATCGTAAAGCGCAATGGGGAAGCATCTAGAAGGAAAAATATGCCAATGTCTAGCCAGCTTCTGATATCATACGTATGACAGGAACAGTGAAAGGCTCTCCCATATGGAACAAGGCAGGGGAGAATAGAGAAGTGGTTCAAAAAAATAGTTTCTGGGAAATCAGAGAGGGAGATCTCACACTTTTCTGGGAGGACAAATGGCAACAAGAACCTAATCTACTGAAAGAAGAAATTTTGGGCCTCAAGCATGAAATAGACAAACAAGGATTAGTAAACGTTAAAGACTTTTGGAAGAATTCACATAATGCAAGAAAGTGGAGAACATGGAAAAAAAATATAGAGCATAGAGGATAGAACCCTCAACAGTAAAGCAGAGTCCCTAAAGACAATGCTGGATTAGAGGATGATTTTAGTAACTGAAGGGCAGGATCAACTAAGATGGGGTAACAACAAAGAGGGCAACTTTAATATCAAGGAAGCTAAATGTTTTCTCCTTGATCTGGAACCCCAAGTTCCAAATAAAACTTGGCAGAAGCTATGGAGGCACAAAGGCTGGATAAAAATCAAACTCTTCAAGTGGTTAGTTCACCACAGGAAAAATTTAACCTAGGACAACCTTAAAATAAAGGGGTATGCTGAGGCCCTCTAGATGCCTACTCTGTGAAGCCCAAGAGGAGACTATGGATCATCTTCTCAACAGTTGCAGTTTCACCACTAGGATATGGCATTTTTTCACCAACATCTTCAATGAGTTTGATAGAGACAAAAAAAGTATTACTAACACTCTAAACAACTGGAGGAATAAATTTTCGGACAATGAAGTTCTCAATTCGGCCTGGGATCTCTTGCCAAGTTTCATTATACGAAATGTGTAGAAAGAAAGAAAGAAAAGAATATTCAAAGAGGTAAAGACTGCCTCACTTTTCCTGGTGGAGCTGATCTTAAAACAACTTAAGGAGAGAGTTGGAACCATAGTAAGGGATCTCCCCAAAAATCCTCCCTCAGTAGAAGACTTAAGAATTCTCCAGTAGTTAGGCATGCACGGGCTTATTCCACAAGGTCTAGATAGGGAAATAAGCATGAAAGAAAAGGTGGAGGAGCTCTGGTATCCTCCCCCTGAAGGTTTTTTAAAGTACAATATTGATGGAGCTTCTAAAGGCAACCCGGGGAGGCTAGCTTTGGGGGAGTTCTTAGGCATGATACAGGTAGCATAATCTCCCTCTTCCATGGACACTTAGGAAAAGAAACAAACAACATGGCAGAACTAATGGCATTGGAACAATGCTTAGAATTTCTGATACAAAAGAATTTCCAATATGTCGTTATAGAAGTGGATTCAAAGTTAGTTATCAACGCGGCAAAGCGAATCAGTAATGGAACAGGGCCGGAAAAGGTCACAAAACACTAGAGGTTAACTCGGGTTCTCCATAAAATTCAAGTACATCTACAGGATCTACGTACTCTCATATTCATTCATGTGCAAAGAAAGGCCAACAAATTGGCAGACATTCTAGCCAACCACGGTGTCAGCTGCAAGGATAGCGCAATTTTAAGAGAGTGGAGCGCAATGGCATAGAGCAACCTGAGAAAACTATGTCATAGCTAGGCTGAGGAGGACAAAGAGGGGTGTAGGAGCAAAATGAAAGAATCCAACTCGTAATAGACAGAAGGCAGAGGGTTTCACAATAGTGGACATAGAGGTTTATGATGGAAGGTGAGCTAGGGTTGGCATTAATAGTCAAGTTGACCACAATCCAAAAAATTCTCAGTGACAGGCAACAGAGTTTCCCAGACTGAAGGAATATCATAGGTAACAGACGAAAGCAGGAGTTTAAGCAACAGTGTCACCTAATTTTCTAGTGGCAGAAGTGAAAACCGCTATCAGAGTGGTTTTGGGAGTGATTGCACCGCTTTCATGACAAAGGTGGTTTTAGAAATTTGGTAGTGATGCCATTCAGAGCATGTCATGTGGAGGAGGGCCTGGTCCAAAAAACACACTCATTGCTCACTAAAGTTTGATGGTTTCGGGTGCGCAAAATTTGGCTCAGCCGTGCGATGGAGAAAGGCACATCAACGCTCCGGATCGAGCGACTAATTTGGTGGGGCCCGACGGTTAATTTTCTTACCTCTTCATGGTGCAGGGGATATCTAGGCTGTTAGATCAAAGAATTGATCGAACGGTAGAGAAGGAAAGGTAGGAAGGGTTTGTACATGTGGTTACATGTGGGGAGGGCTCTTAGAACCTGAGATGCCTGATGAATTAACGGGGTTGTTATCAAAAAAGGTTGGGTGGCTAATTTTTGGGAAATGCAGAGATAGACTCGAGATGAGCATTTTTCTTTTAACCTATAACCAAATAAAGTGATGGAATATATACATATTTATAAGAAGAGCTTCAACGTAAATCACATGAAAAAGACCTTTGTTGACGCGTTTTGAACCAACCAGTGTGGTTCATCGTCAGGACAAGTTGAAGAAACATATCTGGCCTAGCATGTTAAATAGACTGAGGAGAGACTCCAACGGCTACATACCGGCTAATTAACGGCTAATTTGGACTCTAAGGTCAGGTAAAAATTATATTAATAAATTTAATATTATTTTTTATTTTTTTTAATAATCTTAAGATTTATAATATATTATTCTATTTCTATAAATGAGTAAAATTAAGTACAATTAATACCAGAGAGAATAGCTCAAAACTAAAATAATTATAAAGGTTATTACAATTATATAAATAAAATAAAGATAATATCAATTCTTAGTCAAAATTAATAATGACAATCGGTTGTTAGGATAGAAATAAAAGAGTACTAATATTATTAGGATACAAATAAATATATAATTTTAATGGTGAGTTTAAAGCCTTAAATTATTAATTTATTAATTTATTTACTAAATATGTAAATAAATTAGTTTGTTAAGGTAAACGAAGAGAATTAATAATCATGATGGTTATTTTAAAAAGTTAAGTTAATTTG
>APFE030413510.1:501007-551833 GCA_000404065.3 Pinus taeda | reverse complement strand
AATATAATAGAGGAGATTATATAATAAATTTTTTGATATAATATTAAAAAGGCATGTATCTTGCTTTAGCAAGAAAACAATGTGCAATCTCATTTATTTTTGTGATTTCCTTTAGAATTAGACTCAAATATATAAAACTATTTACTACAATGCACATGCTGCCAAATAAAACTCCACTGCAAGTTATAAATGCAGTCTGACATGGCAAGGGGAATAGGGGGTTGCCTTGCTGCTAACATGCCAAAGTCACTTTGAAAGAAATATCTGTTCAAAAGTGACATTTGGATGTAGCAGCAGCAAGGCAACCCCTATTCCCCTTGCATGTCAGACTGCATTTATAATGCAGTGGAGTTGGAAATAGGATTTGCCCTGCCAAATATGTTTGGGGTGAGGTGGCTCGTTGTTATTAGGGCTGGATTAAAAAGTCAACCAGGTGTCATGATACGCAAACGCTGACGACGCCACTGCTGTAGTTTCACAGATTCTTTCGCTATATATTCGGTCTTCCTCGGAGAAAACAAAAACAAAGCTATGATTTTGTATGGGCTAATCCATTCGCCTTATAGTTATTAGTTATTGGTTATATACCTCTTTTATGCTTTGCAAGCGTAGTACTAGAATATCTTGTTCCGCAGCAATGTCTTTGCAATCAGTACGACTACTTTCAGCGAGGCTTCTTATTCTCCTCTCATTTATTACATGTGTGGCTTCCGTTACAAACGCGAAAATACACTATCATACCTTCGTCGTAAGTTGACTTTTTAACAATTTTTAAGGTTTATTTTTGCATAGCTATAAGTTATAACCTTGGCAAAACAAAGGTATCGCGTTAGATTAATCAATTTTCTCCAATATTTTGATGGTTCCTTTTGAACGCCTGCACAGATTGCACCGAAGAACGTTACAAGATTATGCAACCAGTACACAATAATTGTGGTCAATGGACAGATACCGGGTCCAACTCTGTATGTCCACAACGGAGACACTGTTATTATTAAAGTTATTAACTACGCCCAGTACAATGCCACTATTCACTGGTATGTCTATTCAAACTCGATGTGAATCTTTGAGAAATATAATTTTTGGTAGTTTTGATTATAATACTCGTGGCTTATCAATATGTGTCAGGCATGGAGTGAGGCAATTAGGTACATGTTGGGCCGATGGAACGGCATATGTTACACAATGCCCCGTTCAACCTGGTGGAAATTACACCCACAGATTCACAGTTACTGGACAGGAAGGAACCTTGTGGTGGCATGCTCATATCTCATGGCTCCGAGCTACGGTGTATGGAGCTTTCGTAATCTATCCTAAAAAGGGCAGGTTATATCCATTTTCCAAACCCAATGGCGAAATTCCTATAGTTATAGGTAATGAGTCGCTATGAGATTCAATACATAAATGTTTGTTTGCCTATAGGATTTCCATGGTTAATACTGATTCAAAGGGTTGATGTGATTGAACAGGAGAATGGTGGAATAGTAACCCCATTGACGTTATAAATGAAGCACTCCTCACAGGTGCTCCACCCAATCTATCAGATGCCTTCACTATAAATGGACAGCCAGGAGACCTGTATTCCTGCTCTACATCAGGTACTAACTTTATATAGACTTGACTAAAGATCTGTAACTTCTAATGTTGAAAATTGAGTTAGAAACTAATCAAAGGATATCGGTGCAGAAACATTTCGGGTCTCTGTACAGTATGGAGAAACATACCTTCTGCGGATTGTCAATGCGGCACTTAATAATGCGCAATTTTTCAAGATAGCAGGCCACGAATTTACAGTCGTAGCTGTGGATGCTTCCTACACCAAGCCCTACCAAACGGACGTTATCGTGATCTCTCCCGGCCAGACTACTGATGTTCTTCTCACAGCCAACAAGACAGTGGGGAAATACTATATGGCCTCTCGACCATACAGTAATTTGGTTACCGCCCTTTTTGATAACACCACTACTACTGCCATTCTAGAGTATATTGGATATGACAATTCCAGTAGTCCCGTTTTCCCTAGTCTTCCATACTACAATGACACCACAACTCTCACTCGATTTACAAGAGGACTGCGAAGCATTGCTTCCGTGGAATACCCAGTAGACGTTCCGCAAAGCATAGATAACAGCCTTATCGCCACAGTTGGTCTAGGGTTGCGTCCGTGCCCCACTGGGAGGACCTGTGGAGGCCCTAACGGGACGATAATCACTGCAAGTATGAACAACATATCATTTACGTTGCCCACGATCGCTCTGCTTCAAGCTGATTATTTCGGCATTAATGGCGTCTTTACCACGGATTTTCCTTCAAATCCTCCTGTTACATTTAACTACACGGCAGATGATATACCCAAAACTCTTTGGGATCCTGAATCCGCAACAAAAGTGAAGGTACTGAAATACAATTCTACAGTGCAACTGGTATTTCAGACAACAAACATCTTCGCGGCCGAGAATCATCCAATGCATCTTCATGGTTACAATTTCTATGTGGTGGGAGAAGGGCTGGGAAACTATAACCCAGTAACTGATCCGCTCAACTTTAATCTTGTTGACGCCCCTCAACGCAACACAATAATCGCTCCAATGAGTGGGTGGGTTGCCATAAGATTCAGAGCTGATAATCCAGGTATATTTAAACTTATAAATAACCACCTATTCTTTTATAACCACTATTAATCTGCTCATCACCCTATTCTTTTATTTGGTTCAGGAATATGGTTTGTGCATTGCCATTTAGAAGACCATCTATCATGGGGATTGAACATGGCGTTTCTGGTGAAGAACGGTCACGGTCCTTTGGCAAGTTTGGAGCCTCCTCCTCCGGACCTCCCGAGGTGTTAATGAATAGAAAGTGAAACCATCCTGAATTATTTGTATTCTGCCTTTCTTTCCTCATTTCTACCATATTTCTTCATTTGTTGTGGATTTCATTTCGATTGCCGATTTGTTCATTATGTGCGGATTTCATTTCCATTACCGTTTTATATCTCCTGGACTTTAGCGTGATATAGTGAACGGTAAATTTATGGATAAGTTCTTTTATTTTATAATGAACGATAAATTCATTTATTTCAAATCTCATTTATGATTATGTATCAATTTAATTTATAATTTTCTTTCATTTATCTTTTATCTAGTCCCATATTATATACATAAATTTCAAATTTTACTTTAATTTTGTCATTACTAATTATTTATATTTTTTTCCTTTCGGTTATTTTTATTTCACTCCTGTTTACTTTCTGACCGCTCTACTGTACAATTCTCCGCTGTCCTGTTCAACATTGTAAATTATTTTTGTCAAACCCATTGTCATATGTTTTCGTGAAATATACTTCAATACTTGGATGTCTAAGTCTAAGATTGCTACATGTTTACCAATGGAGAAATAGTTTTCGCAAAGCCGGTGTAGTCTAATTATTGGGAGGAATTGCTCTGAAAATTGTGGAAATTTTGGTTATATTTGGAGAAAATTTGGCAAATTTTTTTGTAAAGTATTAAAATTCAAAATTTTAGATGACTTAGATGACTGTGAAATGCTATGTTGCCTTTGCTTTTTCATTACCTTCCATAATGACATCTCTTTTCAGGCTTGCCTGAAATGAAAGATATATATTAGCACACACAATAGAGGGAAATTAAAGTTGAGAGCTCTTTGAAATGACTTTGAATCATGGGAAGATTTTGAATGGGATTTCTGTTTTAACTAGCCATAACTTGAAAACATTAATTTCTCTCCTCGAGCTACTAAACATTAATTACTCTGTCAAACCACCTAATATTTCATTAAAACTAAGTAACTTCCCATGTTTCATGACTTATTTTCTGCATCGTAGTTTTTGAATGTTGCCATATAACGTTTCTCGAAGATAATGCAAAATGCGATTGCAAAAATCGCAATATGGCATTTCACAATTTTTTATAACGGGTGGCTGTTACACAACATTTTGTCACTGTCCCTGTACTCCCCATTCCTTGATCATGAAGGACCTCTACAGTGAACCTTGCACGCTTTGCCTTCATGAAGAAACACCCATTATGTCCCTCTTCATGAGCAAATCATTTACCTTTTTCACCATTTCCCCTGAAACTTCTGTTTTTCCTAGTTTACAAGACCAGTGTTATGGCCTTTGTCTCCCCCGCACCAATGTATAGAGATTAGTACTACTCCTCACGCCAAATGTAGTGACTCGGCTATGTCTCAGTAGAGCCAGTCCTATTATGGAAAGTTTTTAAATTAACGCTGAAGCTTCTAGCTCTAGAAGCTCCATAACAGAAGTCAGGTAAATGGTTTCACCGGATGGGGTCGAGGATGATAGTTTGGGCTCCTTTCACCTATAATGATGGAACTACCTCAATGGATAAGTCCTTCGCCCATGAGAAGAGGATCCATATCCCATCCATATTTCCTATATAAACGTCCTTTCTTCCTAAGCACAAACTAGTCACAGTTGATAGTTTTTACTTGAGTGTGAGTGTTGTAGGTGCAATGTGTTGATGCTATTTTGGAGTAGAAAGGCAAGCCATCACTAACTGTAGCTACATAGTTGTGTGAGGGATAAGTGTGTTTTGATTTGGACTGAAGCATACAGAGAAGAGATTTTAAACTATTGTTGTTTGAAGCCATCATGGAATGCTAGAAGAAGTGTGTGGGAACCTGCTCTTTTCATAGGAAGACTGCAACGTCAAGACGAATGGTTGTAATCTCTTTTTGATATTTATATATGAAACTATAGATTGATTTCCTACATGTTTTGTAATATTACATATCCATGTCTTAATGTTTCTTGACTCGGTAAGTAGGTTGAATTGCAATTTATCTATTATTATGTATGTATGTTTTTATTGTTTACTTGTTTCAGGAGCTTGAAGAAGGAAGCGAGAGATTGTTGGAGTCAGTAAGTGAGGACACCATAAAGTAGGGTAAGCAACCAAGAGGTAGGCCCTCTTGATTGATTCTAACCTAATGAAATCTTCCATAGAATGTATCTATTATGGCTAGACCCATTATCGAGCTAGAAGAATTCATTCGTGTCTGCACTTATAATTTTTTTTCATCACAAATTGGTGACTACACTGGGGAACTCAATCCTTCTGTTTTTTTTGGATTTCATGATTTCATGAGAACTTTTCTTGTTTCATGTTTTCCCTTTGGTTCTATTTCTTTTCTCCTACTTATTGGCCTAAGTCTAAAATTCATAGTAGCAGATATGGTCCCTATTTTGAATTTTGTTTCCTTAGTTACCTCGACCAACGCACTTAATCCATTGACAGTCATGTCGAGCAATGCGAATTGCTGAGGAACAGTCACACCAACCAACCTTTGACGGTTGTTTTCAGTTAAGCAATTGTGCCGCTAACTGTAAGTGAAGATTAGGACTTGACCCCAATCTTGGCCAGTGTGGTCTGCTCTTATGTTTTTGACCCCGTAAGCTTTTTGGATTGTTTTCTCCCTAATTAGAAAGCTACTTTTCATTTGGTTTTGGTTGATTGTTGGATTGTCATCCTTCTATTTGATCGATTGAGTCACTGAGTGGCCAACAACACTAGGGCATCTATTTGGTTGCCCATTCAGCAGTTCGTGAACCCACTAAGTCGGGTTGTAGGTGTGCTTACTCCTTGAATTAGTTTTTTGTCCTTTTTACGACTTTGACCTCTTTTTGCACAAGTTTGAAAAGGTTTCGTTTACTAATTGGTAAATTTGATGTTTCATTGATCTGAATGAACTTTTCTTTTCATGTTTTCATTTTCTTGAAGACCTCATTGTCTTGAAAAAAATTTCATTAAAAGATAGTATGTGAAAAGTTTGTTTTGTTGTTTCATGATAAAGTGTGAAATTCTAGCTTGTTGCATCATTATGTTACGATAATTTTCATCTTTTTAAAGACAAGAATTCCATCAACATTTGAAAAAAGAAGAGAATTTTTCATTCTGAAAGGACTAATAGCTAAGTGCTTGTCAGGAAATTAGGAATTGGAATGCATTTTTCATTAGTTTACTTTTTGAAAAAGTAAGGTAGGGAAAGATCGTTTCGTTTTCAGTTGCTTGATTGTTTACATTTGATTGAGTAGTTTCTACCCTCTCTTGTGTAGGCATTTAATTGAATTGAAAGGGTCTTATCTCATTTAGTTCCATAGCATTGCTAAGAACTGAAAACTGAAACTTAACTCGAGATCAACACTAAAATGGATTCAATTAACCTAAGACGCATTTGACATTAATGATCATATCTAGAAGGTCTAGGCTAGAGACATGTTCCGACATCTTTAAACCTAGGAGCTGTCATTAGCTTTGGCATTATATAGCAGTAGCATGGATTTGTGCTCCCTGTAACGTCGAGTATATAATGGGAGACCCCACTAGGTTGCAATCCTTTTATCCTTAGGAAGTCGAGTTGGCTACCTTGCGAACATGATACACCAAACAAAACATTCGGGGACGTTTCCTACTTGTACTTCCTAGTTCACCAGAAGGTATTTTGTAGTTCATGGTTGCCTCATAATCCTATTTGCCTAGATCATCCATAGCAGTCATTTGATCTTTTTGACTCATTAAATTTAAAAGATCAGTCAAGCACTTGTCCTTTCAAGCTTGTTTCTAATTGAAAGTGATAGAGTCATCTTTATTTCTTTCTTCACTCTTAAAAAATGAAACAACATCAGTTCTTTATGCATCTTAGTAATTGATTCCCATGATCCAAAGCATCCTGTTAGTCTTATTGACCAAATTGTGAGCTCCCTTAAAAGGAAATTTTAAAGCCTTGAAGTTATTTTTTCTGTTGACTAACACAAGGTCATTGTGGTTGACCCATCTGGTTCACCCATTTCCTCTTCCTCTCCTCCATCTGAAATACTGTCTGAGGAGTCCTTTCCTAAGTTATAAAAGTCACCCGAGGACCAAAATGTTGAACTTGCAACTGTTTTGAGTGTTCAACCATTGTCAACTCATCCTCCCCCTACTTTTGATAGAGGGTCATCTGTTGATCTTGGCCTATAATCTTTGGACAATCCTGTTTGAACTCCCGAGAAATCACCAACCACCGACGGGACACTTGGACTAGTTATCTATCTTGTGAACCCTCTGTTGGACATTGTTGAGATATCACCATAGTGTCCATACAATCCGCACAACTAGCTGGATGTTCCTTTGGAACTATCCCCAAGTACACATTCGACCATTCATCATCATTTGTTTTCAGACATGGAACCTTAAGGTGATGCCCTAGTCACATCTCTAGATGAGTCTGAAGTTTCTACTCCACACACTATTGAGGGGGAAGAATTGCAATTCCAGTTTCCTCCCAAGGGTT
This sequence comes from Pinus taeda, assembly GCA_000404065.3. Taxonomy (NCBI): domain Eukaryota; kingdom Viridiplantae; phylum Streptophyta; class Pinopsida; order Pinales; family Pinaceae; genus Pinus; species Pinus taeda. Next base: position 544,519 of record APFE030413510.1, on the reverse strand, counting down.
TCCATTTTCCGGAAGGTATTCCTACCAACTTGCCACCCAACTATGTTTCTTTGGGTCACTTAGTTTTAGGCACACCTAGTGCCTCATCACTCCACCATAAACCTGTGTGGGCACTAGGTGTCAGGCCTACATCAGTTCCATTTGTCATGAACACGACTTCCAAACAGGTTGTTACTTCAGTCCCGGTGCAACCTAGCATTCCTAATACTCTTGTATCATCGATCCCAGTTACACGTCAGTCACAACTGATAGTTTTAAAGATTGTCTCTATTAGTTCCTTTGTCCTGTTAGTCAGTGGCCAGATTGTGTAACTGCCTGGGGGGAAGAACCTGAATGTTTCTATGGTGTAATGTGCCACCAATGTCAGTGGCTCACAAGCTCACATGCTTGGTATAAACCAGCCCTCTTTTGGTATTATTTATAACCCTGCTAATCCCATTGGATCAAGCAACATCTAGTACCAACAGGTTCAGAATTTCCTTGGTCCATCTAGATTGAGCAATGTTCAGTATCAGCAGCCCTATGGGGCTCAGGTCTAATACCAAAATCCTTATGTTCCATGTGGTTCTCAAGGATTGGTTAATTAACCTTACACCCTCCAATCAGGGTAGTACATCTAGTTGGCTATAGCCAGATTCAGTTCAGTAATTTCCAGGGCACTGTTCAAGTACCCTTGCAACAACAAGGACAACCTTTGTTACTGCAAGGGAAGCATTTTTTGGAGTAAGGGCTCTATGTGCAACAGCAAGGGAAAATTATCCAGTAGTAAGGTATGCTGCAACAACCGCAAAGGTCAATCCATACCCTTGCAGGGCCAACCTCTACAACCCCAGGGACAAATTTTGCAACTGCAAGGTAAACCATTGCAATAGAAAAACCAATCAAGATAGTAGAAACCCATTGCATACATACCAACAAGGTCAACCCTTATAGGAGTAGGGTCAAGGTCAAGTCATGCAGCAACTGGCCCAAAACCCTTTTTCCTTAGGTCAATAGGTTTAGAATCCTACCAGGGAAGGGCACGAGGTACGAAACCCCTACGTCCAAGGGTGGCAAGTGTATCAACCTTATGACCAAGGGTTGCAGGTCCATAATCCTCTTCTTTAGGGACAATAGGTTCATCAACCCTATGTTCTACGACAACAAGTCTGATATCCACATGTCCAAGGTCAACAGTCTCAACAGCCTTTTAACCCATACGTTGCTTATTAGTAACCTATGCCTGGATAGTTTCAAGGTATTCAAGGTCAAAATCCTCCCTATTGTCAAGATGATCTGGAATCCTCCCTATTGCCATATGGCCATAATCCTGCACTATGGGGCCAAAATCCTTACTAGTAGGGATGGGCTCCTCCATTTGGGCCCGCTTATCGGCCTCCCATGCCTTTCAACACTCAATTACCTTTCTTGGCTACACTCGAGTAGCTAGATGTATCACGCCTTATGAATGATTTGATTCTTCATTTGTCGTACTAGCCTTCAGTGTTGTCCAAGATACCAAGTGATTGTCAATAGTTCAATGGAAAAGCTAAAGAAGATCCTCAGGCCCATGTGATGACATATCATCACTGGTGCTCGTCGAACTCATACATGGATGAATCCATTCATCTTCGTCTTTACCAATGAACCCTCATGGGTGTTGTAGTCAAATGGTACATTGAGTTACGTTGAAGTACTTACCATCTCTTTAATTCATTAGCCATGGCTTTCCTCACGCGTTTTTAGTTGCTAATTAGCTATGAAACTGGCACCTATTTACTCACATCGCTTAAACAATATACTATGACACACATCTCTAATCACATCCATCAATGGAGACGTAGATGTCGCTTGATCAAATTTGAGATCGCTGATCAATTGATCACTGAATGGCTTACCAAATCATTCGTCACCCTAATTACTCACGATATATCTATGGGTGGATGCGTCACTGAAGAGAAAGCCATTACTCATGCCTAGTAATTGGATCTGGTTTACTCCTAGTCTGGCACTTTATATGAGTTGTTACCTAATGCTCCTCCAATCCCGCGGCATCAATGCCACCACCTATTCCTCCCTTTGATGGAGTTATTGGTTTAGTATCCTAGATCCCTGCTAAAACTTCTTCCAAACAGAAGTCGGTCTCGAATGCTGCTTCTAACAGTTCACCTTAGAATCCACCTGGCCCTAGTAAAACCTCAGAGGTCCACACCGTCTAATCTATTCCAGCAGATAAATCCTTAAAAGGAAAAAAGAAAGGCAAAGGCAAAGCTAAAGCCGGTGCCGCGAAACAAGGTCCTCCCAAATCGTCTTCTAGAAAATGTTCGCAATGGAAACCTAAGTATCCCTGCCTCATTTGCAAGGAGGATCACTACACTATGGATTGTCCTTAATGATCCGAAGTTAATTGCCTACTCAGAGGGACCCTTGTTGTCCTTAAAGAGTTGTTTCCGTCTTAGCAAACCCAAATGGTAGACCAACCTCGATTTTCTTCCTCTAGATCTCGAGTGTTCATGATGAGCATGCCTAATAATGTGGCTACCCGATCTAATTATTATCAAACTCCAGCCCCAACGACTGGGAAAGAAAACGTAGTTGCACCTTTTTCTTCTACCTCGAGTTCTAGCCCTGTGCAAATTGAGTGCTCTAACCCTAAGTCCGCTATGCACCACCCTCCTGAGGTGTGTTGCAGACATCCTCGTATACTCCCAACACACAAGCTACTCATCACTACAATATTTCTGAGGACTTGGCTTAGGTGCCATCAACCATGTTGGCTCTTGAGGTACTCTAAGCTACCCATCCCAGCAGAAATCTTTGTTGTCAGCTGTCAAGGGCATTGATCCCATCAATTCTAATTTGATATGTTTCAATCTTGAGAACCATTTTGCATGGCTCCCTTATCAGATTACCTTTCTTATTCAGGTAGTCATTAACGAGAAGATCATCCACCGTACTATCATCAATGAAGGTGCTTCCACCTACATCATGTTAACTGCATGTTGGAAGGTTATTGGTTCCCCTACACTGAATCAGTCTCTGATCACTTTGGAAGCTTTCGATGGCCCGATTCATGACCCTTCGGTGTCTTAACTAACCTTGCCATCGCCCTGGAAGGCAAGAAAGTGCAAGTCGAAGTAGAAATTGTTATTGCTAATCTCAATTATAGTCTTCTACTCGACTGATGTTGGATTCGTGCCATGAATTCCGTGGCCTCCTCCTTGTTTCATGTGATCTGTTTTCCCCATCAAGGGAAAATTTTCAGTGTCGATCAACTGTCTTTCTTTCCCTCTTCCTCCTTAGATGGCAATGTTCCATAAGTTAAGCACTCTGGTACTCATTATGAGAGTGTGGGGGCAGGTCTCTTCAAATATTCTGCCTTAATGGGAATTTTTCCACTTCTGCCTCCCCATGTTGCCTCTATCAACATGATCTCGGTCAAACCTGATCCTTGGGTCATACCTGCACTAGATCTTGTTGATACTTTGGGCAAGGTTATGCTGCCTAATCCTGCCAACGTCAGTTATGTGGAAATTGTTTCGGCTTCGAACTCTACATCCTATGATTCTCATATGTCGAAGACCTCTCTCGATATGTATTCTCAATCCACTTGGCTTGGCACTTTGGAATCATCTGATCCCTTAGCTGAGACCTTCCTTGTTGATGAAGGAATCATGGAAATCATGTCTCTTGAGGAACCACCATGGATCGATACTCATCATTTCTCCTCGTTCCTACCTTTCCTGATGGTTGTGTCTTCTATTTTCGAAGAGCCCTCTTCTTCCTTGGTTATTGATTTGTCGGTTTATCCTGACATGATCAAGATATTTGAACTAAGGGCACCTTTATCCCTTCATAGATTCAGGATTTCTTATCCTCCCTGAGTTTTCCCTGATTTTCCTTTGACCTGTAACCCTCCCTCACCTAGGGGGCATGGGGGCAAAGCCCTATATGAGTTCTAGTCCAATATTTGGATGAGTCAATGCTTACTCGTCATGGCAACAGTAAAACTCTAGTGTTCATCTATGTTGACTGATTACCCAAGTCCCAGAATGGACTCCCTCAAAAGGTACTATGCTCAGGTGATCTTGCATGGTTACTTATGTACATTAGTGTGTGATTCATTTTTCTACAACATGGTTTTGTGTGATATTTTTTAAATAGCTTTTCCTGTTTACTATGCTTTTCTTTCTTTTCATATGTTTGTGAATCCTCATGTTGGTTTCGATGATGGTGCTTGCCGTAGTACCCGAAACTTATCATCTACTACATGGGCTATCTATGACCCTAACAGTGAGTTGATTGACCTCCAAGGTATTTGCCTAGGTCGCACAACCAACAACATTTTTTAATACAGTGCGGTCATTGAAATGTTATCAGAAGCCATCGCTCTGGGCATCATAGAATTGGTTGTCAACATAGATTCGCATCTTGTCATCCTTCAATTCAACGGGAAATATTCCATCAGGAACTCCCAAATATTGTGAATGTATCTCTGTATCCGTCTAATGAAAATACATTTTGATTATATTACATATCATCATATTCCTAGATGCATGAATACATTGAAAGATGAATTAGCTAATTACATGTTGGATAGACATTTACGAAACATGTAAATGACAAGACAATCCATTTGTACCATAATAGACAAGAAAATACAACACACATACACACACACACACACACACATATATATGGTGAGAATTTTTGATACAACAGAACTCCAAAAAATAATATGTGTGTCTAAAATAACATCAGCGGTTCGGAAGCCTCATACATTTGTGGCATGCAAGCCTCAAAAAATATGTAAGTGTTGGACCTAGGAACTAATCAACATGGTGGTCATGGTAGCACGAGACAGTTCATGCAATGTGACTCAGCAATTGATGGATCCTATGTGAGACTCCTACCATGTGCCTCTTGTACTGACACAACATGTCTCCTATCTGAGCATACTCTGAGATACCATGAGTTAACCCGTCAAGGTTCCTTGTGATATCCTCCTCATTGTCCCTCCCTTCTTGATAAGAGGTGACAATATCAATAGGGCAGGGGATGCACCTGGCTATCGGGGACATTGCGACTGGCCGTTCTATTCCAACATCTATATAAACAAGAGAAATGTTATAAACATGCATTTACCAAGAATAATTAAAAAATATCAAAATTAAAAATTTGATTTTTTACCTTTTTCATCGAAGTCCTCTTTATCTGGTAAGCGAATATATACATCTCCAGAGAAATCAGTGTTGCTATATGGCCAATCCTCCATGACGATCTTCTGTCATTGTAGTCATGACAAGAATGCAGGTCAGTATGACATATGCTGACCCCCAGTGATCCTAGGCATCAAACGACTCGAGCGGGCCATCCGCTAAACACATGGCATAGAAGGATCTACCTCAGCCAACTGATACTGGAACAATGGCACTCATTCCATGAAGAAGGTCACAAGTATAGATTCGAAGCCAAATTGCTTTAGATTCCCTACCTTAACCTTGTACAACTGGCACTTGATGTTCATCTTCATGGCCTCTGCCTAGTTGAAGATCGTAGGAGATGTGTAGTTAATAACATAAAGGAACTTCGACTTCTTAGTCTCATGTTCCACCTAGGAGCCCGCCACTCTATTGATAGTCAAACTTAGTGTTAAATCCTGGACATTGAAAATCTCTATCTTCCCACTCTTGGATTTCTTGGCCTTAGGGCATTTTTCAGCAAGTAGGGAAGATATGCTTGCCCCAATCAGACATGACCCATACAAGTTTATTGCCTCACCTCTACGAGATAGTCCCATGGTGAAGTAGATATCTGAAGTTTTCAACTCTAGCTCCTAATCCCCAATGACAAAAATCTCTTGATTAATGTCCCAAAGGCTTATCAATTATCGAAGCAACTCGGGCAGGGCCTGTATCCCAGGCATAAGGAAGAATTTGAGGAGCCCACAAGCCCTCAAAACACTTAGGAAATTTGGATCATCCATTCCCTAGGTGTCAATATCTTCATGTTCCCCTTCCTTCCAATCCACCATTATCTGTGATTCTCTCCTACGAAAGCCATTAATTTGAGTCAATAATCATCCTTGGCACATAAAATTCAAGATTAAACAGTCAGTTTTTGAGAACATAGGGTTTTGCCCTATCGATAACACTGGAACACCTATTTTAAAAACTGTTGTGCTCATCGGCATGGATGGATTTGCAAATCACCCTTGCCCAACACGATTCCATGCCCAGAAATCGCACTGACCGAGGGTGAAATGACTTTCAAAAACCTCCATAAAAATCCAAAAGATTTGCTAAAAACAGAGATAAATGGCATGAAAATGGAGCTTAGGGCTTCAGCTGTTACCTGGAATTGACATCTCATCAATTGACCTCCCATATCTCTCGCAATATGCTCTGAAAAAATTAGGGCAAAAGTGGGTAAAAATTCTTCACAGCAAAGGTAAAATGGTAAATGGTAAAAATACATTTACTTTTCCCCTTTTTTATTCATTTTTTCATGAAAGTATCAGGTTATTTAAATATTTTTTACCTATTTTTCCTCAAGGACTCGATAATACACTTTAATTTACTTATGTAGCGATAGGTGATGGATGTTCAACGATGATGATGAGTCACATTTCAGCTCTTTTCTCGACTTGTTAAACTTATATGAAAATATTGCCATGTATTTTTTCCCTTTTTGACCCGTTAAAGAGAATAAAAATGGGGGGTCCACTTTCAGTTCTTTTCTGACGTTTTAAAAGTGAAAAGATGCTCGAGCCCTTATGGTTTCAAACTCATTAATGGATGCAAAATGTCATGTGCCCAGTATAAGTTTATCCCTTTTTCGGGTTGGGAGTCACTATTTACGAAAAAAATGTACTTCTTGACTGAAATGATCAAGCGGTTCTCTGAATTATTTTTTTCTACCCTTTCGGGCTCGACAGACCAAATGTACGAAAAGGGACCATGTGGATTTTTCTTTAACATTTCTTTTTCAAACTCTCTAAACATGAAAACAATACCGAGTTACACCTTTTTCAAACTCGTTAAAACTATTAAATGACATCGGATTCATCACCATGATGAACATGACCTTCTCCTTCCTATGGCTCATTAAACTTACTAGGTTGGATTCATCCTAAGGATGAACTTACAGTGCAATCATATGTTATCCCTTTCAAGCTTGTGATTAAAAAATAATTGTTGTACTCGCTAGAAATTGTGGGAAGGAAATTTGGAAATCTATCACTCGTGTCGGTAGCTCACTCTTGAGCATGACACTCTTTACTTCATGTCGAGTTGGGACATCCTCCTCTATATCATTTACCTCCCTGGGTTTGGGCCATTCATTTTTTCCTTCAATTTGATCTCTGCCATGTCATCATGACCACTGATCCCATAGATCCAAAAGCTTCCAAACTTCTAGTTGTGTCACTGATATGTTCAAGAGTTGTCCTTCTACAGTTACACTTACCTCTAATTCTTTGTATCATCCAAAATAATTTTGCATCCTCTCATCATGCATCGATTATCTAGGATTCATTACGGCCCTCCTTCGACACGGTCACTTTTCGTTGGCTTCAACTCATTATTTGGGAAGTTGACCGAGAGACTCCCTTCTAGTACCTTAGAGATTTCATGCCCTAATGGCAAGTTCTTTAGACTCAATGACCACTTTACATCATTAGCTTTTGATTGAGTGATTTCACGGGTGTTCGACTTCAGTTCCTTTATCACATTCTATGAATTGTGTTGATAATACCTTGAGGACCATTGTCATTATTGGTGGTTTCTGTCACACTTGTTAACAATTTACATCATTGACTCATAATCAAGTGACTTTCTAGCATGTCTGACGTCAACACATCCATTCGCATGCTAGGATATGTACTTTGATCAGGTCATGTTGGAGCGCAATACCCTGGACTCAGATCAAAAAAAGTCTAGGTTGTGAAGTTGTGTGACATGGTTATGATGATATGCATCTCTCTTTCAGATGGCTGGTTACGACTAGACCATGATTTATCATATGTGATCCATGTCATTATTAGATTGCTGCGGCCATACCTCAGTTTCATTATGATCCTCTTTGACGGATGGTTGTGCTCATACCTGGATCCATTTACATGATCATTCTCTAGATGGTTGTGTCCATGCCATGATTCATGTATCATTTGACAAAGATCTCATTTTATGTATATGTATCTGTACTTGTAGTTTTTTCGATAGTAGACCAGTTCCCCACACTGATTTATAAAGCATTTCATCCCTCACTCCAGCTTGGCCTTCACGCTTTAAGGGGCATCTGTTACACAACATTTTGTCACTGTCCCTATACTCCCCATTCATTGATCCTGGAGGACCTCTACAACAAACCCCGCATGCTTTGCCTTCATGAAGAAACTCCCATTATGTCCTTCTTCATGAGAAAATCATTTCCGTTCGCACCATTTCCTTTGAGACTTCCATTTTACCCAATTTACAAGACTGACGCTAATAGAATTTGTTTCCCGCATGCCGATGTGTAGAGATTATCACTACTCCTTGTGCTAACCAGAGCAACTGGGTTTTGTCTGAGTCACGTTGGTCCTATTATGGAAAGTTTTTTAAATTAGAGCCAAAGCTTCTAGCTCTAGAAGCTTCGTAACAGAAATCTGCTAAATGGTTTGGCCGGATGCGGTCAAGGATGATAGTTTGGGCTCATTTCCCCTATAATGATGGAACTAAATCAAGGGATAAGTCCTTCTCCCATGACAAGAGGATCCATCTCCCATCCATATTTCCTATATAAGCCTCCCTTCTTCCCAAGCACAAACTAGTCACAGTTGATAGCTTTTGGCTGAATGTGAGTGTTATACTTGAAAAGTGTTCATGCTATTTTGAAGGAGACAAGTAAGCCATCACTAGTTGTTGCTACCTAGTTGTGTGAGGGGTAAGCGTGTTTTTATTTGGAGTGAAGCCTAAAGGGAAGAACTTTTAAACTATTGTTTTTTGAAGTCATTGTGAAATGCTAGTAAAAGTGTGTGGGAACTTGGTCTTATCAGAGGAAGACTGTAAAATCAAGATGAATGGTTGTAATATATATTTGATATGAGTATATGCAACTATCAATTGATTTCCTACATGTTTTGTAATATTACATATCCATGTATTAATGTTTCTTGACTTGTTAAGAAGGTTGAATTGCAATTTGTCCTTTATTATGCTTGTATGTTGTTGTTGTTTACTTGTTTCAGGAGCTTGAATAAGGAAGTGAAAGATTGTTGGAGCGAGAAAGTGAGGACACCATCAAGCAGGATAAGTGACCAAGAGGTAGGCCCTCTTGATTGATTCTAACCTAAGCAAATCTTCCATAGAATGTATCTCTTGTGGCTAAACCCATTATCGGGCTAGAGGAATTCGTTCATGTCTACATTTATAATTTTGCTTCACCATAGTGACATAATGGAAAGTTGTGTTAATTTTCAACTTGTGAAGTTCTCTCACGTGTTCTTAAATTGTTGTGATAGGAAAATCACAGTAGGGGCTTTATCGCATATCACATTTCATGGTTTTCTTCAAGATGTTTATAATTGTCACATGGAAAACTACGAAATGTGATTTGCGATAAAATTTCTAAGTATGGGTTGTATTCTAAGGTTTTAAGGAAATTTGTAGAGTTAGGATTTATTTTCAAAGCCTAAAAATTTAAAAAGGGTCCCCATTTATATGTGAAATATTAACTATTATTGCATATAAATGTGGGGGTTGTTACATAGTACAACAATTGGTGGTTCACTTGGGAGAACCACCTAGATCTAATTGGTTTTTTGAAATTTCTAAAACTTTCAAAGTTAGAAGAGTTATAGGAATAATAATTACATGAGTTATAAACTAAACAACATTTCTCTGAAATCATAATCACTTACTAAATATATTTACTCAACTACTTTAGTCTTGTAGTGATAAACATACAAATGTTTGCATCAGTCAACAGTAAGATTTAAAGAGATATAGCATGTGGCTTCTACATATTAGTTTTTTATTGTTTACTCATTTATCACAGATAGAGCCTCTGCTAGAAGCAGGCGTTCATAACCTCAGTTGGGTTATATTTTAACCAACAATGATTCATTGTCCCATCTGAAGCAATTTTTCAGAATTCAAAATGATATTCATTTGCTTTCTTTCTCATTTAGACCTTGTTTTTTCCTTTCATGTAACTTTTATTTTCAAGTTCCTTAAAATAAATTGTCTATGCTTAGTAACCCAATAATGATAATGCCATTCACTGGTTGTAACTAAACTGAACAATCTGGCTCTTGATGAGACACCTTGTTGTTTGATTGATTAGATCATTAGCTATTTCCCTGTTTTGATATGTAGTTTTGGTAATATTAGTTTAACTATTCCCCTATGATCATGGTAAACAAGCTCATAATGAGACTTATCATCTTTTAAGTTTTGCATATTTTAGAATTACACTCTGAAAAAAAAAAATATCCAATGAGGTGAATCATTGGCCCTTTTTAAGAGTTTTGGATGATAATAATAGAGTTTTGAGATACTCATATGTAGAAATTCCTTACTAGGTTAAATATTCATTTCTTGACTAATAACATCTATAACTTATAAAGATAAGAGCTTGTTCATAGAATAAGTGTTTTTAGCAAGGTCAACTTTTTTCCAAAGAAATAAGGTTCACTTTGATATTCAAATGCTGTAATTATTTCTTTAACTTTTCCTACTTATAGAAGCAAAAAAACAAAATATGATCAGAGACTTTATTTTGAAAAGCCAAAAGTAAATACTACTTAACATTTATTTTCCTAAGAATGCTAAAGACAATATGATACAAAATTAGAAGAGATTGTCTTCCAGGAAAAATAAATTTTCAAAATTTTCCCATTATCGGGCAAGGAATCAATTCTACGTGATAGATCTTGTAAAATAAATGTTGATGGATCAATTTTCTCAATAATTTGGAATGGTCCAAGCCACTGTCTTTGGAATTTAGTGTGTTTTCCCTTTTCCTTGTGTGCTTTGTCCCATTTCAAAACCAGATCAACTACTTCAAAGGTTTTATGATTGGCCGTGGTTGTATCAAAAGAGGCTTTGACTAATTGTTGATGATGGGAATGGGTAGATTTTTCTTTTTCTCTTTCTTCTTCAAGCTTAAGGATATGAAAAAGTCTTGCTTGAAGGGGAGAGGAAGAATTTTCATTAATAACTTACACTAGGGCGAAAGATGGGATTTCTATGTTTGTGGGGAGAAATGCTTCTTTTCCGTAAACTAAAGCAAAAGGAGAAGAACTGATTAAGGCCATCTGTGTTATTCTATCTACCCAAAGAGAAAATTTCAATGCTTTGTGCCAATTCCTATGATTTTGGTCTATAGTTCACTTGATGATTTTGATAAGGTTTTTGTTTGTTGATTCACTAGTCCATTACCTTGTGGATAATAGTTGGCTGAATATTTCAATTTGAAACCTCTTATTAAGGAAAATTTTCCCATATTATTTCCAGAAAAATAAGATGCATTGCTTGACATTAAAGCTGTGGGTAGGCCAAACTTGGGGATTAAGTACCGATCAATAAAGTTTGTAATACTTTTTGTATTAGCTACCTTTAGTGCAACAGCTTCTACAGATTTCGTAAAATAATCAATAGTTGTAAGGACGTAATTGTATTGCTTGGAAGAGTTAGGAACAATCTCACCAATTATATCTAATCCTCATTTTTCAAATGGTTGTTGGATATTAACTTGTTCTAAAGGGAATGCTAGTTTCTTTTCTCTTCAAGCTACAGTTTGACAAGTTTTTGCATTTTCTTGCATAGTCATGTGCATCTTTAAATAGTGTTGGCCAATAATAACCTACATGCAGGATTTTGTGAGCTATGGTATTTCCTTTGAAATGACCTCCAGCTGGTCCATTATGTAGCTCCTGCATAACCTTTTTAGCTTCAGGTTTTTATAGGAATCTTAATAATACTGAGTCATGATTTTTTCTAAATAATACATTATTAATTAATTCATACTTATTTGATTTCAACCTTAAAGAATGCTTTATTTTTTAATTGAGATGCATAGGAGCATATCCATTCTTTAAATAAAACTTCAAATAAGCATACTATGAGTGTGCATCGTTGAGGCTTACCTCTGATATTTTCAGTTTGTTACCTTGGTCTTCTTCTATTGTTAAGTGGGAATCTACAGTTAGCATCCTGCAAAAAACTTGGCCCCTAACAATTTTAGCTAGCCAGATTTATATATCGTACTCTTGAAGTGCAATGACCCAATTATCTCTTTTCTACCCCACTTCTTCTTGAACTGACAATTTCCTTACTTTATGGTAAGGTACTACTATTTTTGTATGAGTGTTGAGGAGAAAAGGTCTGAAATGTTTCAAGGTTTTAAAAATAGCAAAAACTTACTTCTCAACAACTAAGTAGTTTAGCTCAACACCCTGTAAATTGGAACTAGAAAAAGAGATAAATGCCTAGATGTTTTAATCATTCAGTTGTGTTAAAACTGCCACATATGATTTATCAGATGAAAATGTGTACAATACAAAAGGTTTAAGAGAGTATGGATTTGTTAGAGAAGGAGCATTGATAATGGTTTTTTTGAGTAACTCAGATGACTCTCTTTCATCTTTACCCCATTTGAAGACTACATTCTTTCTTATCATTGAATGAAGGGGTAGAACAATCTGTGAAAAATATGGAACAAATATTTTTACAAAATTAGTCTGGCTTAGGAATGATTGCATGGTCCTTTTATTGTGTGGGAGAGGAATCTTCTCAATTTCTGGGATTCGATCAAGGTCAGTGTAAATTCCCTTCTTGGACACTATGAATCCGAGAAGCTTGCCTTCAGATAAAGAAAAGTATGACTTTTTGGGATTTAAAGAAACGCCATATTTCTTGCATCTTTCAAAAATATGATTTAGGTCATTCAAATAATTGTTCTTGTTCCTAGAGTAGACGATGATGTCATCTAGGTAAATAACAACTGATTTATTAATCAGACCTTTAAAGGAAATGTCAATGGTGCATTGAAATGTGGCACCTGCATTGATGAGTCCAAAAGGCATTTTCAGATAAGAATATGTCCCCTACTTAGTTCTCAATGTTGTCTTCAACATGTCATCTGAATGTACAAGAATCTAATTGTATCCAAAAAATCCATCAAGAAAAGACATTAACTCAGAACTTGCAATTGATTGGAATATTTTCTCCATGGTAGGCAAAGAAAAGTTATCCTTTTGGAAAGCTCTATTTAGGTTCCTAAAATAAATAAAAATTGTAATATCTCCATTATTTTTCCTGATAGGAACCATGTTTGATAGCCAGTTTGAGTGTCTAACAAGAAAGATTATCTTTTCTTTCAAAAGTTTGTTTACTTCATGTTAGTGTCAGTCTGTGCAGCCTTCCACCCGTGATCAAAGCATGCTCTTACAAAGTGGTCTTAGGATGTCAAAGTCAAATTTTGTAAATTTAGTGAGTCTTCAAGTAAAATTTGGTCACTAGGTATTAGGTCTAGGATTGTTTTCACTCCTTCAAAAGTTTTCCAAATATTGGTCCATGTCACCATTCAGCTGAGTGTGCCATCATTCACAGAGTTGTCATCATTATTTCATGTTCCAATTGGTCATTTTACACCTTGTTTGTGCTTTAGTTGTGCTTAGGTAAGGCTCATTTCCGTCTCCTAGGGTTTTGAAGGTAATTTTTCTTCGATGGTCAAATCATCAACAAAACTTGTATCCTAATGCTAATATACCTTCCCCTATCCTGAATATACCTTCTTAAACACTTCCCATCACTGATATCCCTCAAATTCATCATTTTACCTCAAAATCGTAGCTTATTGCTACAATTTGACACTTTTCTAGGTTAGGCCTATGTTTTACATTTTTTGACACCTTCCCCTCACTCGATCTTTGAAATTCCACTTTCCCCTATTTCCTAACATATCTCCCTACTTCCCAAAATTTTCCCAAGAAAATAGAAGCCCCTCATCCCCTTCATCTCCCTGCATTTCTACAAATCCCCTGTTTCACACATCGGGATAGGTTTTATTCAAATGATGTTTTTGAGGAAGAAAATATGAATTTCAGAAAAGTGAGAGTGGATTTTGTCAATAATAGGCCCAACAAGAAAAACCCCCTTAATTTTTTACACAGGTGTAATGGTTTTAGAGAAATGTCAAAAATACAATTGCTACAAGAGAGTTGTTGCACTTCTGGAGTGACCTTGGGAAAATCAAGGTTTCTCCTAGTCAGCATGACCAAATGACCTTCTTAATGAGTCAAACGATAACTAGACAAAGAGAATTTTCTAATGCACTATCATGAGCTCAATTTGGAGCTGATGAAGATCTCCACAAGTTGACTGAAACAACACTCTGCATTTTGGCAGCCTCATTCTGCCCATTTTGACTAGTATTGGGAGATTGAGCTTTGGACAAGGAAAATGAACTCCAAATTGATAAATTCAAGATGTTATAGAAATTATACTTAACATTATTTCCAACAAGATATCCCTCACCCAATTTGGACATCGAAAAAGTAGTCAAAAGTGAGCTTGAAGTGGCGCTGCGCGTTCAGGAAGTGGCGCTACGCATTCAGGAAATGGCGCTGCGCTTTTCCTAGGGGAACCCAAATGAGAAATGGTTTACAATTTTGCATTAAAGGGATTACAGACATGCACCATAGCAAGTTTCAAAAGTTTTTGGACATAAATGGTCCACCAAAAGGTCAAAAAACACCCTAAAATGACCTTTCTGCCACCTTTTGAACACACAAAAGTAGTCTTGGGAGAAACAAGCTTTGAGGGCACAAATGAGCTTCATATTAAGACATTCTAGGTGTTCGAGAAATTAGACTTGAATACCTTTCTAATGGGCTATCATGGGCTGAATTTGGATGCCAGGAAAGCATTCAAAAGGAACATGAAAGTTGCACTGCACATTGAGCTAGTGGCGTTGCGCGTAGAGAAAATTTTGCTCATAATGCCTATTTTTCTATTTTTGACTATGATCATGCATTCTCTCTCATGGTGGATGATTTATTATTGTAAATTATGTCATGGCTTGTAAATATGATGGTTAAAAAGATGTAGAGGGTAGATTCATTGCTTTAGGAGTTAGTTTGAAGTCAAATGAATCAGTTTTTCATTTTTAGAGGCAAGTTGTTAATGATGCCTATATTCATGTTTCTTATTTAGTATCAGTTAGATCAGCTTCTCATCTTAGGGATTTGACCCTTGAGGATGGGAGGAGTTTGAATGTTTGTCTATATCTTCTTCTTCTTTCTCTTTGTGAGGGGTTGGACTCACTTGGATGCTCAGAGCTTGATTGTACATCATTGTAAGCAGTTTGGTAAGGAGATTAATAAGATTTACAACTATTTTTATGGGATCCCTGTGGTATGGAGCTTTCACATAGTTTCTTCTTTTGTAATCATTTGTTTACATTTTTTATGTATGCCATCATTCATTTCATTACTTCCTATTGAATGTTATCAAGTTTGATAGGTATAATCCATTGTAATAGTGCTCTTCCTTCAGAAATCATTCAATATTTCGTTTTTTCTACTATTTGAGAAGGATGCATGATTGTCACATTTCCTTCTCAGCTCCTCATTAGTCTTAAACACCTCACACCATTAAGCCTAAAGTGATAAAGCCTATGCCTACCTTTCCCCATAGAACACCCTACATTTCTAACCTAATCTCCCATACCTAAACTGCCCAGCTCCAACTGATCGAGAAAAACACCTACAAATTCAATCAAAACCTTTTGAGCTACTATACCTAGCCTAAAATACTTTACCTAATCTAGTCATCGTTACTGAGATCCTTATGGAGAGAGCCCTCTCCCGGCCTAGTAGGGCTAGCTACTAGGCTAAGCTTGGTTTGTGGTTACCCTGGAATTGCCTTCTTTCAACGTGAGGTTAATCTAGGTGATAACATAGTGGCAACCATACTGGGGAACGTAGTTTTATGTTCCTTAGAAAAATGTATCAAGTTTAGATCTGATTGTTGATGGTGGACAATGATCAGACCCTAGAAGGTTGAAATCATTCACCTAGTGACTATAAATCAGTTTTGAGATTAGATCAAAGGACTCCACTGGAGGATAAACTTGACCAGCAAAAACATCAAAGGGAAATATGGAAAGATCAAGTATTTAAGTTGGAATTTCATTCAAGACATTATCTTCTTTGTTATAAACTATTTCTTCTCTTTTCCTAAGAATGAAAAGAAGGCTTTACAAAGTATATTGTATTCGAGAAAAGATCCTAGACCTACATTTTATTCTTTCCCTTTGAAAATTGTGAATACAAAATATTCACATGCCTTTGATCTTGATCAAGACCCTTCTTATGAATCTTATGATGACCGTCTCCAAAGTGATGAGCCTCAAGAGAGCAAGAATGATTCTACAGCTTTTGCATATACTCCTGTAACTTGTAAATTTCTGGATAGATACAAGCCTCTAATTTTACCTCGTATATTCCATGCTTTACCTAAAAATCATTACCTATATATACCAAGATTTGATGGTGAATGTGACAACGTCACTGTTGAGAGATAAGTACTAAATTTTGAGTCTTTTCTTGACCTTTTTGAAGTTGATGAAGAGGATGTCAATATTAGGTTGTTTTCTCTTTATTTGCAAGGAAAAGTCAAGAGTTGGTTCAAAACCCTGCCTGATGCGAGCATCTCAGATTTCCAACAGTTCGTCAAAGTTTTCCTAGACAAGTGGGTGATCAGGCAGAACCCTTTCTTGAATCTAGAAGTGTATAACCATCTGAAAATATAGCTAAGGGAGATAGTACAACAATTTTCTATCATGTTTAACCAAGTCTATTCTTTGATGCAAGTTAATATAAGGCCTCCTCCTAGATCCACTCTCTTACACTACCTAGAGGACTTTGATCTAGAAATGGAGTTTCAGCTAAGAGAAAGGAACCTTGCAACACTTGAAGAGAAGCAAAACAATGCAGTAGATATAGAGGCTAATCTTCTAATCAGAAGGGCAAAGTTTAAGGAAGAAGATATGAATAACATAGATCCATAGGAATCGACATATTTAGAGGTAAATCTTGAAATTTTGGTAAGTGCAGTGGAAGCGATGATGCGAAATATCACCACAAGGAATGAGTATGATGTTCAAGACCATGGCTCGCTGACTGACGAAGAACAAGTGGCTAATGCAAAACATTTTCTTTCTTATCCCAATTGTCATAGATCTGATAATAATTGTTTTATAGATCAACTTGGAGAAGAGAGATCTGTTGATATGGGATGTATGATTAATGATGTGTTTTATACTGATGATTTCCCTAAGCTTGATCGGTATGATGATGACTATGTTCTCCAAACAAAAGCTAGTCTTCCAGACAAATCAACAACTTGTTTGTGGAAGGAGGAAGTTCACTGTCAGTAGCTCAAATACAGTGATCAACTAGTGCATATCAGCTATGGAAGCGAGGAGGCAAGTGCAAAAAAAATTAAAGTAAGTGAAGGATCTTTGCCTCTTCATTTTGGTTCATCAGAGACAACTTTCGTGCAATCAAAAATCAACCGTAAATAAGTTTTGATCTAGACTATCTAGAGGGCAATGAAATCCTTGTTCAAGACTTCTCATATCTAGATTTGTAGCCACCGAATTCCATTGAGTTCTAGATTGAAGATGAAGACTCGGATGCTGGAACATATGATAAAATGATGCAAGATGATTTTGTACCATTATGTTTTGAATCATTTCAGTTTTTGAAGGGAATTTTGCATAGTATATATTCTAATGAGAAACCTGTAGAAAACCATGCAATCTCATTGGAACCAATAGAAAATGGGTTGCAACAGTCTTTTCAATTTTTTCATGATCTAATAGCTGATGTGTTGGATGATTTCTGTAGTCAAAGTCCTTCACCATTAGCTGACTTTGATCTTGAAAAATTATTGACGCAAACTTGATCCGACAGCTGGTTTCTTTGTCATTTTTAGTAGAGTCTTGTCACAAAGCTCAGATGAAAGTTTCCATTCATGGTATGAGGAGAAGCAAAGGAATCCATTGGATGAGCTAAGTACCAGTTCACATGAATTTCAAGATCTTTATGCAATATTTTTTGAGTCAGATAGAGAATCCATATTATTCAATATGGGAAAATTTGGATCTATTTACAAGTTTTCATGGGAATTTCCTTTTAGTAGTTCTCTCTTGTTGTTCATAAGCAAGCACTTGTAGAGAATTCAAATAGCAGCCAGAATGCTTACTTGGTTGCATTGGTTGTTTCATTTCACTTGATCAGGTAATGAATGGAACAGTTAAAGTAGGTTTTATTAAATAAGCTCCATTTTGAGCATATTTTGCAGTTTTTCAGTTGTGTTTTAGTATCGAGTCAATTTTTAGTTGAGTAAAAGTGAGTTTGTGTCTTTAATTCATCAGTATTCAATCACGTATTTCACATTGAGTTTTTTTTTTTTTACTCCATGCCCAATGGATAAGGCTAGTTGGTCTATGGTGTTCTTGGCACCTCCAAGGAGCTACCATCCCCAATGGATTCAATGTTAGCGTCAGTCTTTGCAGCCTTCCACCAGTGATCAAAACATGCTCTTACAAAGTGGTCTTGGGGTGTCAAATTCAAATTTTGTCATTTCGGTGAGTCTTAAAGTAAAATTTGGTCACTAGGTATTAGGTCTAAGATTGTTTTCACTCCTTCCAAAGTTTTCCAAATATTAGTCCATGTCACCATTCAGCTAAGCATACCATCATTAAAAGAGTTGTCATCATTATTTCATGTTCCAATGGGTCATTTTACACCTTCTTTGTGCTTTAGTTGTGCTTAGGTAAGGCTCATTTCCCTCTCCTAGTGTTTTGAAGATAATTTTTCTTGGATGGTCAAATCATCAACAAAACTTGTATCTTGATGGTCATACACTTTCCCCTATCGTGAATATACTTTCTTAGACACTTCCCATCACTGATATCCCTGAAATTCATCATTTTACCTCAAAACCTAGCCTATTGCTACAATTTGGCACTTTTCTAGGTTAGGCCTATATTTTTCCCTTTTGGACCCCTTCCCCTCAATCGATGCTTGAAATTCAACTTTCCCCTATTTCCTAACATCCCTCCCTACTTCCCAAAATTTTCTCAAGAAATTAGAAGCCCCTTTTCACCTTCATCTCCCTTCATTTATACAAATCCTCTATTCCAAACATCGAGATAGGTTTTATTCAAATGATGTTTCTGAGCAAGAAAAGATGAATTTCACAAAAGTGAGGTTTTTGTCCATAATATACCAAATAAGAAAAATCTCCTTCACCTTTTACACGGTTGTCATGGTTTTAGAGAAATGTCAAAAATACAGTTGCTACAAGAGAGTTGTTTCATGTATGGAGTGACCTTGGGAAAATCAAGGTTTCTCCTAGCTAGAGTGCCCAACTGACTTTCTTGATGAGTTAAATGATAACTAGATACATGGATATTTCTAATGAGCTATCATGAGCTTAATTTGGAGCTGAGGAAGACCTCCAAAAGTTGACTGAAACAACACTTTCCATTTTGGTAGCCTCATTCTGCACATTTTGACCAGTCTTGGGAGATTGAGCTCTTGATAGGGAAAATGAACTCCAAATTGTAAAATTAAAGATGTCCTGGAAATTATACTCGACAATATTTCCAACGAGATATCCCAATCCGAATTTTTACATTCGGAAGGTAGTCAAAAGTGAGCTTGAAGTGGTGTTGTGCATTTAGGAAGTGGCACTGCGCTTTCACGAAGTGGCGTTGCGCCTTTCCTAGGGGCACACAAATAAGAAATGGTTCACATTTGTGGATTTAGGGCAGTCGCTCTAGCAAGTTTCAAAATTTTTGGGTCATAACTGGTCCACCAAAAGGTCAGAAAACACCCTAAAAATGACCTTTCTGCCACATTTTGGAACACAGAAGCAATCTTGGGAGAAAAAAGTTTTGAGGGGCCAAATGAGCTTCAAATTTAGAAATTCTAGGTGTTATGGAACGTAGACTTGAAGATATTTCTAATGAGCTATCATGAGCTCAATTGGGATTCTAGGAAGGCCTTCAAAAGGGACCTAAAAGTGGCACTATTCTTAGGGAAAATTTTGCTCAAGATGCCTATTTTTCCAGTTTTTTATTATATCATAGATTCTCTCTCATGGTGGATGATTTGATATTGTAAATGATGTCATGGATTGTAAATATGATGGCTAAAAAATTGTAGAGGGTATATTCATTGCTTTAGGAGTTTGAAGTCAAATGAATCAGTTTTTCAATTTTAGAGGCAAGTTGTTGATGATGCCTAAGCTTGGTTTGTGGTTACCCTGGAATTGCCTCCCTTCAGCCTGAGGTCAATCTAGGTGATAAAAATTCTGGTTTCATTTGGCTTTCAAGGTTTGGATGAATCTTTCTAAGCTTTTGTTGAACTGGTTTCTCATTAGAGGTCATCAGTATAGTATGTAGAATTACAAAGGTATCATAGGTCTTGAGATTTGTAATCCCAGGAAAAGACACCTTTATATGTTTTCAACAACTTGATAAATGATATCCTCTCTTCGGATGACAAACCAAGACCTAGGCTGACATTTTGAGGTTTTTCAGTTGTGCCTAGGTTTACCATAGAAAATTTCAAAGTAGAACTCTGAGTCTCAGAGTTGGTAATATCTTTAAATCTGTCTTTCAAATCATAGAGATATTCCATTTTGACTACAAACTTTGGAATTGGATTTTGATCTTGTTTTTGGTTGATTTCCAAGTCATGTTCATGTTCATCTATGATTTGTTCCTCATAAGATCCTTCTGATGTAAGGAAATCGATTATATCAGCATCATTATTAACAACTCTCCAACTTGTTACATTATCAGGGATGGATGGTCTAAAAATTAAGTCTATGGAAAACTTATATGGAGTAAATTATTCTAAATGTATAAGCTTAGATGCTACATTGGCAAGTAAATCAGCACTTGCATTTTGTAATCTAGGGACTGAAGAAATGTTAAAGGAAGTAAAATGTCAAGCAAGATTCTGGGCTAAGGATTTATAATGTTTGAGATGCCCATAGACACAATGGATTGTGTTTCTTACCTATTTAATAACTATTTCAGAGTCTCCATATACTTGAAAATACTTGACATCAAGGCTAATGTCTTTATGCAGCCCTTGAATCAATGCTTCATATTTTGCAGTATTGTTAGTGCATTGAAATTCAAGCCTATAGACTAACATGGTTTTCTGATCCAGGTGGATGTTGGTGGCCACCGACCTATCCCATTTGGACCCCCGCGATTGTCTCTTTCAGCATTTTCAGTTTCCTTAATTGTAGCACAACGTACTATTTTTAGCATTTTTTTTTAGTCCTAAACTTCCGGAGCTGTTTTGAGGCCCTAAACGACGTTTTTTGGGAAATCTGGGGGCAACATGGGTCCATGGACCAATGTTTTCCTTCCCAAAGTGGTAGTTCTCGGATAGATCTTTCTAACGAGCTATCATACGTGTCAAACGGAGATCATATGCCAAAGTTACGACCCCGGGAAATTGATGTGCCAATTTACCCAAACGGGGCCCACAATTTGGCGTTTCATCTTCTAGGGTTAGGTTTTGGGATGTGAAGGGTTTTCCATTGTTTCTCAACAATAAATAGACCTTCGAGCCTCATTGAAACACAATTCAGAGGCATGTATCCGCCACATCTCTTCTTAGAGATAAGCTACCATCGCCCTAGCTGGTTTATTTCCATTTCTGGTTGTAAGCATATTTCAGTATTTTCCATTAATGAAATGGAGCATTATTTCCGCTGCATCTTTGTGTATATCGTTATCTCTGTATTTTTTGTGTTCCTGTTTAAATCCGGATCAGTAAGTATATCATAGCTCGCCCACGTACCTTTGGCTATATAGGGCGATGTTATAGTACGTAAAATATAAAGGAATGCTCTCACTGTGTGGTTTCACATTAGATAGCGCTAACACGGATTGGGCCTCCACGTACTTTCGGGTATATATGGGAGGACTACATTAGGTTTCTATCCATCCTGAGGTAACTGAGTCGGCCGCCTTGTACACTTTGATACGCCGAACACATCATTCAGGGAGATTGCTTGCTTGTACTTCTTAGATCGCCGAGAGGTATTCTGCAGTTCACAGTTTTTTGGTAATCCTTTTGCCTAGATTATCCCTCTTTTGTTTTGTTATGTTATTTTTATTAAAATAAGATTAATTGACCGCAGATAACATCCTCCATGCTCACTCCTTAGTTGATCTTAGGTTGAGACATATGGCAACAACTCCAGTGTCCACTAATCAAGGAATTCCTTTTGATGGGAATCCTAGTCCTTTTCCTCCTTTCAGAAATATTGCTGCTCCTTATATGGCAAGATTCTCCCTTCCGGGATTTACCATTGGCTTGCCAGTATGGTTGTTTTCAACCTCCTTCGTTCAAAATGTCATGATTTCTCCACAATCGAGTACTCCTCTAATTGGACAAAATCACCCTCTAGCTGATCTTAAAGTTGACCCTTTTCCTTCTTCCTCGGTTTTTTCTTCCTCCCCTTCTTCCTCTTCGCTTGGTGAAAGTATTAAAACTATTAACCAGGTGACTAAGGATAAGAAGAAAGGGAAGAAGAAGAAGAAGAAGAAGAAAATTCGGCAGGGGGGAAACATTGCTTTGAATGCAACTTCTGATGAGAAATCATTTGACAATCCTCACAAAGTTTGATATCCATGCAAACTTTGTACAGGAGACCATCTTCTTCGAAATTGTCTTGATATTCTTCAAATCTTAGAAGGATGGTCTTCTCGTTCACATCATCCTATGTCATCAACTTTTGGAGATCATGCTGGTGACACACCATCAACAAGTGGTAGAAAAGTTCATGGAAACAAGGGTAAAGTCAAGTTTCCTTGTAGGTTATGTGAATGGAATCACCCCATTCATCTTTGTCCCTTTCTAGATGAAGCCAAAAAAGTGTTGGATAACCATCCTAATTCTCCGTAGTGACTTCCATCTGGTTACAGGAGACTCTCCCTTAATCCTTCACTAGTTGATAAAGTGATTGACCCAAATCAACCGTCAGTCAAACCCACTCTTTCTAAATGTGAATCCCATGATTCTACACCTGACCAATCACAAGTTGAGAAAATAGTTGACCCGATTTCACCTTCATTTAATCGTACCTTTCTCGAAGAGAGTGAATATGATACCACTCAGGTTCTTTTCGTTTATTCGGATTCCAATGAGCTTGGGGGCAATCCTCTTGTTCCATCAAGACAGGAGGAAAATCCTCCTGCTCTCATAACTCAAGGGGTTAATTCTCCCATTTCTACGGTATGCCCTCCAACTAATCTGGTCACTTCCTTTGATTGGAATCGACTGGCAGGACGTCATCTTCCTTCTTATGTGCCTTTCTAGATCATAGTGCAAGTTTATAATATGATTGTACCTAGCACTATTATAGATGAAGGTGCATTTATAAGTATCATTTCCTCCACTACTTGGCAAGCGCTTGGTTCGCCGCCACTTGTGCTAGTTACCTAGAATCTGTTGGCTTTTAACAAAGGAACCAGTCAACCATTAGGGATCCTTCCTCAGTTTCCTATTACTTTGGGAGGAAAAATTGTTTATCTGAATGTGATGGTAGTCCCAGGCCCTTTAGATTACAATTTACTTCTTGGACGTGACTATATTTATGACATGGGAGCTATTGTTTCAACACTCTTTCGAGTGATGTGTTTCTGGCATGAAGGCAAAATTGTCACTGTTGACTAGATTTCATTTCCCGGTCCAAATATGGCTTCCAGTCAACCATCTTCCCTAAAAGATCCTTTTGTACCAATGGTATCTTCCCCGCCACAGGTCAATTATGTGGCAACCCGTTCCATGGCTACATCAACTGACGATCAATTCAGTGATGTTATACATTATGTGCTGGGGACATTGGAATCAGATCTCTTTAATGGATTCCTTGCTACGTATCCCTTCTAGAGCATTGTTCCCCCATCTGATGAGAACCTCTTGGAAGTCATGACCTCTTACGGGTCGTGATAAAGGAATCATGAGAATAGTTCCTGGTCTTGTGTCAACCTCGTTGAAAAATGAAACAAAGGCCATGGGCATAGTTCCTTGTCTTATGTCAAGCTTGTTAAAAAATGAAACAAAGGCCATGGGCATAGTTCCTTGTCTTATGTCAAGCTTGTTAAAAAATGAAACAAGGAATATGAGGATAGTTCTTTTACTGTGTCAACCTCATTAAAAAATGAAACATGTCCATGAGCATAGTTCCTTGTCTTGTGTCAGGCTCATTAAAAAATGAAACAAGGAATATGAGCATAGTTCCTTGTCTTGTGTCAAGCTCGTTAAAAAATGAAACAAGGAATCTGAGCAGAGTTCCTTGTCTTGTGTCAAACTCGTTAAAAAATTAAACAAGGTCCCCTGGAGCAAATTTTCAATTCGAGTCTTTGATTAGATCTTGTAAAATCCCAATCGAGTCTTTCACTTGATCTCGTAAATGAACCTTCATTCCATCCACCTGATAGCCACGAGTAGTCTACTTAGGTGAATGCAATGAAGCTTAGGGGGCATGCACGTAGGATCAAGTCATCATGCTGGGGGCATGTAAACCAATCTCAAGCATAGTTTTTCGTTTCAAGCTTGTGTAAAAATGAAACTGAATCCAAGCATAGTTTTTCGTTTCAAGATTGGGTAAAAATGAAACTGAATCCAAGCATAGTTTTTCGTTTCAAGATTGTGTAAAAATGAAACTGAATCCAAGCATAGTTTTTCATGTTTCAATCTTGTGTAAACACGAAACTGAATCCAAGCATAGTTCCCTATGGTTCAAGCTTGTGTAAAAATGATCCCATCTCCATTTTAACTCTCGTGATTGTCATTCAATCAGCTTCTTCCATTAGATGAGCCTTGGTTTTTCTCCTTCCATCGTCACTATCTGCTTGGCCGATCATACAATTTCAGTTGGTTGTTTCACCCTTTTTGAGGAGAAATTGCAATGAGTGGTCTTATTAGCCAGTCTCTTCACATAAATCAACATGTTTTGAGAAGTTCCAACATCACCGTAACCAGTTTCTATCCTAGACACCACTTGTTCCTCAAAGTGGAGTCCTTTTTAAGCTCTTTTCAGACTCTTGAAATATGAAAAGATTACAAAGAACTTGTCCTTTTCAGCTCGTTAATGGATTGGAAACAACATTTACTTAGTATAAGTTTAACCCTTTTCTAGACTAAGATAGTTACTTACGAAAAAGGAATATGTTGATCGAACATGGTCAAGAGGTTCTCTCTCATATTATTTTATGCTTTTTCGGACTTGAGAGACAAATCTACGAAAAAGAACTTGTGGAGTTTTCTTTTTGTCCCTTTTAAAACTCTCTAAACATGAAAAGGACCGAGTTATCATTGTCGTTAAACTTGTTAAAACATCAAATAGCTTTAAACTTGTCCATCATGACAAGACAGAGTTTTACCTTCGCTAGAATCGTTAAAACATTACATAGCGATGGATTCACCCGATGGGTGGAAATATACAACAAGCATATGTTATCCTCCTCAAGCTTCATAAAAAATAAAGAGGTATTGGTCAACAATGACTAGGGAAAATGGGAAAAGGGGTAGACCACTTTATGGCAGCAGGTCGCTCTTGAAAATGACACTTTCACTTCATCTCTGTGACTACTTGGGTTGGGTTATCTGCTTGATAGTTATCATACCTATGGTCTATCATACCATCCATTACTTTGGTTTTGGGTCAATGCTGCCAATTCATTCAGTGTCACCAACATGTTAAAGAGAAGTCGCTCAGTTAAATTCATCCTTCACAAGACTCATAAACCTTCATTTTCAAGACCGCCATTCCTAAACCTTGTGTCGTCAATCACATTCCGTCTCCAAAAATCATTACACTTGTTTCGTGTCGTTGATGTGGGATACATCAAGGCCCTCCTGAGATGAGTCACTTCTTGTCGACATCAACACATTATCCAAGAAGTTGACTTAGAAACACCCTTTCAGTACCTTGAGGCATGCATACATCAATGGAAAGTTTCTCGCTTCCGATGACAGGTTGACATCACAGGCCTTCGAACGAAAGACTTTGTATGGTGTTTGACATCAAAACATCTATTCACACCATGCAGAATGTACTGCAATAACTTGAGGACCATTATCATTATCGATGATTTATCTCGCGTCTGTGAATGACTTACATCATTGGCTAGTAATCAGATGGTGTCTTCCCATGTTCTACTTCAGATCACATATTCACATGGTTATATTCGTACTTGAGCGAACAATTGAATGAGATAGAAGACCCTAGATCTAGTTTCATCCATCCGGGTTGCGATTTCAGGAAAGTACCAAATCATATGTACGATGGCTTTACATTGATGGTCATCCCATCATGGGTCTATATCTGTAGATGACTATATATGTCCATGTAATGAAAGTTTATATGCTGAGCATGGGTATGCCTTACCTTAGCGGTTCATGAAAAAATCAAAATATCATGATATTATGTATTGTAATTGATGCAGGTTACCATCTGCTTCAGAACCTCCTTATCACATCGTAAAGCATATCACTCGACATTATCATTTTTGACTTCATGCTTTAGGGGGAAACTGTTACAGGTCTATTTGGGCACATCACTCTCATCATTCAGATCAGTACTATTAGGGCTCATCAAACCCTAATTCAGTTGCTTCATGCCCTAGACAAGTCACCACATTGAATGCCATCATTCTCGAGAGTTTCCTGGCCTGAAGACATCATGAAATGACTCCTTGAGGGACCAGTGCAGCCTTGGTCAGGGGTAAGTGCTCTGCAGAGCACTTAGGCCCATTTAAGCCTACTCTACATAGAACCTAGGCCCACTTTGACCTACATTGGGCGAGATTGAGCGAAATCTTCATAGGGTTCTGGGAATATTTTTTCATTCTAGATAATTTTAAAAGGTTCCCACCTCTTATCCTCTCCTATGAGATCGAAATTGGATAAGGAATGAATCAAATAACCTCTTATCCTCTCATCCCTTGCTCCATGGAAACTAACTCCCAAATTGGAAAGCCATTCAATGCCCAATTTATGACAAAACGACCTCCATTTCCCTATAAATTGAGCACTCATCATAGTGATCAGGGGCTGGACTTTTAGAATTTGTAAGGAGATACTGTTGGTGTGAGCTTTGAGATTGTAGGTGGATCCAGAAGGATAATTCCATCCATAATTGCAGTGTATTTTACAGAGAAATATTCTCATGCTTTGGAACCGAGCAATCAAGCAGGTTAAAGTGCAATGGAAGCACTTTGGGCCCGATGAAGCTACATGGGAGATGGCGGATTAGATGCAGGCTATGTATCCTTCCTTATTCACTGGTTGAGAAGATGTTTTGGTATATGTTTTTGGTACATGTTTTGGTGATGTTTGGTATATGTACATATGTATATGGGTGGTCAATACCGCCATGATATATGCTATAAAGCTCCAATAAGCGGTATGGATGTCATGTCATTATGATGTTATACTTTTTATGTTGTCATGTTGGTTTGCTTCTCAGTAGGATGACCATTGTAAATATTGCAATGAGCTAAGTTATAAAGCTCCATGGGAAATATGTTTTGCTTCCAACAACCTTGTTGGTTGTAGGTGTTGTTGAACATTGAGGATGGTGTTCCCCCAAGGGGGAGGGTTCTGTAACAACCTTGGTGAAAATTCCATGTAATAAAAGTTAATAAATGGAAAATAATAACCACGGTTGATGGGACACTTGTTCCAAGTTCAATGTTGGGCAAAGCATAGTGATGGGGATCACTCGTGATTGATTAGTGGCTAAGGAAATTGAAAAAGGCAATGAAACAGGCTTTGGAAAGGCAAAATGTCATTATTTAGCATTTATTTATGAAAATAATGGAAAATAGGAGAAAAGGGAGGTGAAAGGTCACATGTTGCATGAGAGGAGGAAAATGAAGGAAAATAATTGAAAATGAAGAAAATAGAAGCCTCATTAATAAAAAGGCTTATGAGGATCAATGCACAGACTTTTGTCAGTTCAGTTTTAGACCTCTCTCTATATTGTGTCTATCATACTCTTGGACACTTAGAGTTTTCTTGGAGCACTCTTGGAGTAGTGTGGCATACTTGGAGTTTTGGAGCAAGACAACGAAGGTAGAGCAGGAAAGCGTAAGAGGAAATTGGGTTCAACAACTACACCATTCTTCCTTGCAGGTATCGAGTTGCATGTATGTTTTCCTCACTATTTTTGGCATGCATGTGGTTTATTGGTCATGATCTGTCATTGGCATGGGGGATTTCTTGGATTGATAGTGGATTTTACTAGCCTTGCCATTTCCTAGATAGCCATGGTGTCGTGGGTTCATTTATTTAGTTTTCTAGTTGGTTCTCATGTTTCCTTTAGCTTGGGTTGAGTTACTAGTTCCTGGAAGCCCTGGTTGGACAAATGCTCTCGAAGTCCTGTAACAGCTTGGGTTGATTTACTAGTCTTGGAAGCCTTATTGGATGAACGCTCTGGAAGCCCTTGGTGGGTTGAGTTACTATTCCTAGAATCTTTGGTTAGACAAACACCCTAGAAGACTGACAATAAATGTGGGTTGAGTTATTAGTCCTGGAAGCCTTGGTTGGAACAAATGCTCTAGAGCATTGAAAAGCTTGGGTAGAGACCAAACTAGTGATGGTTTGTGATGTCCGACTGTGAGGTGGAATCATTGTTTGATGGGTAAAGGTGGTTTGGCCTCTGGAAGCCTTGGATGGTTTTGATTGATGTGTTTTATGAGATCCCACATTCATGCTTGGAATATGGCACAGGGTGACTGGCTAAAGAGATATTTGGTTTGGCCATGTCTACGTTCGGGTGGTTCATGGAAGTCCCAAACCTGGTTGGCCTTTGCATCATAAATATGAGGTTATTTCTCCTTGTTAATTCATGTGTGTTATACTGGTTTATATGTGGATTATATGGCTATTGTTTCCTTGGTATTTATGTTGCTATTATGCTGGTTATGAACATGTATTATGACAGTGGCTATGCATGGTTCTCATCAATTTTTACTTGTAAATGAATGAACAATATATTTATGACCTAATGGATGAAACTGTAGCTAATGTGTTAAGGCATCAATGCCTCTTAGCGATTCTTAGAGGAGTATGAGATGTTGAAGAATCTGGGGCACGAGGTTAATGAAATTCTTATTTACATGATAACTATTAATGTTTAACTTGTTATCATTTTATTCAACATTAGTGTGTCTTATTTAGATCATTAAATAGCTATCATAACAAAGAGAGAGAAACACAAGATGTTGGCATTCTGCCAGGGCCAAAACCTCTCCCTCTTGGAGAGGAAAACCCATGCAAAATTCTTCTTATAGAGATTCCAATTGACGAACACCAAGACCATGACGCTTGACTAACTGAGCCACTCCAATACCAAGGTTCCAATCCTCTTATTCATATCTCTGAGACCATCATCATCACTGCATCATGAAGACACTCATTACTAAGAATGTTGTACTTCCACTGAGAGACTCATCATAGCTATGAACTTCATTGTTGATACATCATTATTCAGAGATCACAGAGATCCTCTTCATTTCGAATGCACCAAGACTTATAGATAGTAGTCATCAAGATAGTGACTGAGTCTATTATATATATAAGTTGAGACAAAGTTTTTTTATAGATCCTTCATGTTGAGAGTGTAGTCACTTGTGACTGCATTGTCATAGTGCTGAGACTTGTATCATTTATTCCCTTCGAGGAGTATTAACAATGCATCGAAACATATAATCAGTATGTGAACGATATTTCCTGCAAGGTAACGAGATAGGATTCCAAATTTAGTCATCCGGGAGTATACTTCTTCAAATCATGCGAGGTTGCAGACCTTATTCTCTGAGCTTCCTCAAAGAATTGCGAGAGTGTGTTCTATGTTTTTGTTGTGACTTCAGTTGCCTATTTATAGATGTTTGACCATGTATTCAAGCTGACATGGAACTATGAACCGATGTGTCTCATCTTGTGAGCTGACTTGCTTCCCTTTTACTTCTTTTGTTGGTCGACTTGACTGTGCTTTTTCATCATTTTGCTTGCTTTCCTTTAAGAGGATTGTGCTGGTCTTGGAGGGCTGTTTTTATATATTTGGTTGACCCATATACATTACATGAAGGCTCAAGAAGAGTTATTTACACATGTCTTTGACTCTCTGACTTTCCAAGACCTATGGAATGAGCAAGAAACTCATTCTTACAATTTACAAAAATAATATTTATTTTTCTTGACAAGTACAAAGATCGAAATTACATGTATAAATACCGAACCAAGTTACATTTTCTTCAACACTCCCTCTTAACTAGGGAGACATTTGCAATGGTACTTGGTCGTTCTCAATATGAATAATTTCTCATAAGAAGAATCAGATTGGTAACCCATTTATATAACATCATAGTAACCAACATTATTCATAGCAAGGCCTTGAATAACAACTCTATCTCTCATAAGATCAAAGAACAATGTTGGCAAGACCAATGACTTATAGACATCGTAATCATTGTCTCTTAAGGTACATACCCACCCGGGTGTTCATTGAGTATGAACTTCTAGGACTATTATTGTCTTGGATTCGTAACCCTCAAATAATATCGGTCCTCTTGCCTACTCTTGTCTTGGATGCCCTACACATCCTCAAAGAGTATCGCATGTTAGATGATTACCCAATCCTCCATTCTTCAATCTAAAATGAAGACAACAATGTTGTGTCTATCATGTGTCTACATTTCCATTCATGGCCTTCACCTTGACTTATGAATGTTAGTCTTGGTCTACTACATGACATATGAAATAGAAAAACACAATTGTCACTCCTTTTTAATCAGGGGTGATCTAATCCAAGATCCCTCTTAATCAGAGACCTTCTAGAGCTCCCTCTTAGCTAGGGACTCTTGTATACATCATTAACTTCTTCTTCGTGGTTCCTTCAGTTGCTTGATCAACTGTTCTCCTTGATGTCATGAAAGTTAGTTGAGCTTCTTTCTTGTAGGGAAACCACCATCGATTACTTTCCTCCTTAGTTCATCATGTCATTCATTTCTTCATGGAAAGTGGCCTTCTTCATATCTGGTACCTTTGTCATATAACTAGTTCTTTCTCATCATGCTTCTTCCATTCATCACATGAATGATAGTTGTGCTTGTAACTAGCCCCCTGCATGAACTTATCCAGATATTATTCAATAAATCAAATATATCATTAAATCAAATCATACCTTACCAGGTGGCTCTTCATCATGACATCTTTTTGTAGGTATCAACATCCTGGATTCATGTTGACACATCTCCCAAAGATATCCATTGTCAAGGGTCTATATATTTTCCATCAGAGTCTTCATATCATTACGAGAGATTTTTCTAGTCAAGTCTTCTTGATCTTTTTAGATGTTGATTGCCTCCATCAGGGTTGCATATCTCACGATATCTTCCTTCCTTAAACATTCCATTCCCAAGTGTCTTTTAGAGTTTTTAACTTAGAGTTATGTAATTGTTGTCAACACCTCATATTTCATATGATGAAATATTTTGTTGATTTCATCTGGTGTCACTTATGTATTTCTGCATCCTTTCAGAGGAGGAGATCCTTTTCCTTTGATCATGCTTCTCAAGATATAAGTATTGATCTGCAACCATACGACATGACATTATAAAACTTAAATACAGGTATACATACCTCATTTTACCTTCAGGTTGTCCAAGCTTCTTTTAGCAACTTCCTTGATTGAAATATTTTCAACCCCTTGAACTACTCTTACGTCATCATATCATATTCATGAACTCCACAGGTTGGAGTTTCTATTGGAAATTCTTGCCTCATCTTAGGATCAATGAATCTTCTAGTGAAGATTCCATCAGATAATCTTGAGGATCTTAAAGATCCTTATCTAACAGATGTTTCCCTTTTGTTGCATGATGAGCATTCTTTAAATGTTTGAGTTCTGCAAATTTGTTTCTTACAACTTGCCTTCTTTCAAAGAAACCCTAAGATGTTGACGAAGGTATCTTACTTATCATTGAAAATTTAGTCACCCTTGTGATGATGTCATTAGATCTTGTGTCTTTCATGATGTTACGCCACATCCTATAATATATTGTAGTTACATTCTATGTAGGATCTAGGAGCCAAAAAAGAGACTTATAGAGAAAAAATAGCTTAAAAATTTATACTCCCTCTTATTCAGCTCCTTCCATCCTATCCAGTGACATGGATTTTCTTATAATGTTGATGATTCCTCTACTATATTCCCTAATTTATACCTTCGTGAACTCAAAGGAGACCTTATTCAATGACTTCCTTCATCTATGAGGACCATAACTATCATCCTTATTTCATGCAAGGACATTGTCATGAGGATTATGACTATCCTCTAGCATTTCCATTCCCTTGAAAAGCGAAGTCATTAAATAAAAAAATGATTAAACATGAGAGATACTTACTTGGCATGTGAATAGGAGATCTTCACCTTGATGCTTACTTGAGTTGCCCATCATGAACCACTAGCATCCTTTTACCAAAAATTCTTTGGAGACCTTCTAACATTATGAATTTTTTGGTTGTGACATCACCGAAACTGCTTTATGATCTTAAGATCATCTTGACTCGTAATCATCTTCAAGGTACTTTGAACTCCTTTTATGCTAGAGAACTTGATATCCCACAAGTGGACTTTATCACACTAAATGTTTCCAGGAGCGTATCAGCATCATTCAAACTATGATTGTGATATTGAGAGATTCATATTCTGATCCAAGCACCATGCTATTGAGATCATGTTCAGATATGAGATTGTGACAAGTATATCAATATGATATTGTAACGAGACAATGATGTTTACTATACGAGTTGTGTAGAGAACCATAGTGTTTGTGAGATTGAACTTGTCACCGAATGACTGATGCTCCATTACTATAACTTCACTCATACCTTCTTCATATTGGTATATGTATATACCCATGGATGTTGTACTGAAGTTCTACCTTCATTGTGACTAAGTTTACTCAATTATTTGAATGTAAAGACAGAGAGTATTAAAGGATCATCGAGATCATTATCATCATAATTATGATGAGATTATATGATCCTTTAAGTATGCCGAGTCCATGAGTGCTTTAGCATGATCCTCTCCATTTATGCGAGACTATGATTATAGTTATATCGAAACGAGGATTAGTGTATATGTGAAGACATTGTGTGTGTTACTGTTAAGTTTGTGATTTACATATACTGAGACCAGGACTGTATGCCGAGATTCAAGTATCATGCTGAGATTGTATCATAGGGACTGCAATGACTATGACCGTGATGTCAAGATTGTATATTCTCTTCCTTCACTGAGAGTATTACGATTTTATGTTGAGATATCATGCTACGCTCATCAAGATTGATAGAGGAGTTAAAATATACCATTGAACTTCATCATCGAGATCCTGTACCTGTCTGTACCATCTAAATATTCATAGTGATCTGACTTCTGAGAATGAGTATTGGGACTTTACTTTAACTGAGATTGTTCTTAACTTGTCTTGCTATTTTATATTGTTTGTGTCTCTTTTACGCCCTTCCTTAAACTGCAACCATAACTCTGATACCATGTTGAAGAATCTAAGTTACGGGGTTAATGAGATTCTTCTTTACATGATAACTATTAATGTTTAACTTGTTATCATATTATTTAACATTAGTGTGTCTTCTTTATATCATTAAATAACTATCATAACAAAGAGACAAGAACACAAGATGTTGGCATTCTACCAGGGCCAAAACCTCTCCCTCTTGGAGAGGAAAATTCGCACAAAATTCTTCTTATAGAGATTCCAATTGACGAATACCAAGACCATGCCCCTTGACTAACTAAGCCACTCCAAGACCAAGGCGCCAACCCTCTTCTTCATATCTCTAAGACCATCATCATCACTACATCATGAAGACACTCATTACTAATGCAACATTACTAAGAATATTGTACTTCCAATGAGAGACTCAACATAGTTATGAGCTTCGTTGTTGATACATCATTATACATAGATCACAAACATCCTCTTCATTTCGAATGCACCGAGACTTAGAGACAGTAGTCATCAAGATAGTGAATGAGTCTATTATATATATATATAAGATGAGACAAATTTTTTACATAGATCCTTCATGCCAAGAGTGTAGTCACTTGTGATTGCATTGTCATAGCGCTGAGACTTGTATCATTTCTTTCCTTCGAGGAGTATTAGCAATGCACCGAAACATATACTCGGGAGGTGACTGGGATTTCCTGCGAGGTAACGAGATAATATTCTCACTGTAGTCATCCAGGAGTGTACTTCTTCAAATCATGCGATGTTACAGACCCTGCTCTCTTCTGAACTTCCGTAGAGAATTGTGAGATTGTGTTCTATGTTTTGGCGGTGACTTCAGCTTCCTATTTATAAGTGTTTGACCATGTATTCAAGACAACATGGACCTATGAACTGATGTGTCTCATCTTATGAGATGACATGACTCCCTTTTACTTCTTTTGCTGGCTGACTTGACTGTGCTTTTTCATCGTTTTGCTTGCTTTTCTTTAGGAGGATTGTGCTAGTCTTGGAGGGTTGTTCTTATACATTTGGTTGACCCATATACATTAGATGAAGGCTCAAGAAGATATCCTTACACATGTCTTTGACTCTTTGGTTTTCCTAGACCTATGGAATGAGCAAGAAACTCATTCTTATAATTTACAAAAATAATATTTATTTTTCTTGACAAGTACAAAGATCAAAATTACATGTATAAATACTGAACCTAGTTACATTTTCTTCAACATGAGACCCCCGTGATCAGAATTGTTGTTTAAACCTGTAGATTATATAATTGTGACATGTTTGACGAAATTCCTTTCATGGCTAGTTGGGGTCTAGTTAAGTCCTTGTTCAAGTAATTGCATTTGCATCATTGTGTTGTTGTTATCTTTCAGTTCTAAAAGTGTCATTTAGTTCTAGGCTCTAACCTTGGCTCTGGGCCTAAAAAAGTGGCTCAAATCCCGGAGCCATAGGCACAACACTAGGCAGAAAAGTCCCCAAACACATGCATATCCATGCTGTGGGAGCATCTGGAGCCTCTTCAACGCATGCTTGTCCATATCAAGAGAGTGTCCAGGGGTTTAATGGTCTAAAAATTCAATTAGTCTAATTGGTTGGTTACCTGAGTGGTTGGGATGGCTCCTGGGAGTTCTATTACTAATGTGGAAGGTTTGTATGGTGTGTTTCCACCAATTCCGCTTCCTTAACTAGCACATAGGAAGTCAAATCATATCACAATAACTTATTGTCACATGTTTACCCTGGCTGGCTAGTTACTTCAGTAGATGTGGGAGGAGGGTGTTACTGAGTGGTATCAGAGCAAGGTTCACCCCTAAGACTGGATGGGTTGGGTGTTGGTCAAGCACTCATGTCAGTTTCATATTTGTTTCTTATGTTGTGAGATAATGTGCTTGTTGTATTTGTATGGTATGGGTTATGGTTGTAGTGAGGTCACGATGGGAATTTGATGGTGTTGTTATGGAGTGTGTCGTCATGATTGTATAATTGACTATGCATTATTTATGCATGATAGTATTCACATGTGGTCAAGTGTACAATGAAGTGGTGGTTGTTGTCATGCATGGGGTCATGGAGTTTGTTGTCAATATGGTCATGCATTGATGACTAGACTCTATCTAGAATGATGGTTATATGTGTTATACAATATTTTGTCACATTCCCAAATCTGTACCCGAAGTGTCATCCTTTGTGCCACTGCCATCATAAATGTTGTAAAGCGACAAAATTTGTGTAAACTCATTCACCATGAATGATCTGCTCAACACATCCCTGAAGAGATGGAGAACTAATGTCTTGAAGTAACTCTGGAAAAACTTGTGAAAAACCCTATTTTCCAAGACCAATGCTACTTTTAGTAGGAAAATATGTGCTAGTAACCTTTTGTCTAACTAGTGACTAGCACTGGCAGGGTGACTTTTGATAGGAAAATCCACGTTGGTCCTCTTCAGGCGGTTTCTCAAAAAATGGAGCAGAAGCTTCTCTTACTAGAACCCTCGAGAACATCGAGATGGTAGTTGTTGGATGAATATATAGTCGAGTACTCCCATTTAGAGCCCTTAACCATACCTTTAGGGATCTTACCTTTGGGATAAGGACCTTCTTCTCCCTTTGGTGGATCTCTAACTCCCTCTCCCTCATTATAAATCTGTTCTTCACTTTCCTCAATGGGTTGGTAATCCTTGGTTTGCATTCTTCTGCTTGATTGTGATTAGATGCTGCCATTTTGGTGAGATAGGAAAGGAGAGTTTGTTAAGTTTGGATTGGAATTGGAACCATCCTGAAGTAGGCCTTCAACATCAAGGCACCATTTGTATGCTTCCCTCTTTGATTTAATCATTAATACAAAACATGTTTTACTTCCCATAACCTTGTCTATGATAGTTTGCTTAGCACATTACTCCTTGATTTGTTGTATAAATTACATTGGAATGCATATGCTATGATCTCTCTTGTTGTTGTATTTTGATCTCTCTTGCAGGTATTCAGACGCAAGGAATAGCGAGGAGCAAACCTCAAAGCAAAAGGATCAGGATCATCATCAATGGTTGAGTGCATAGGAGGGAGGTAGGCCATATCCCTTTCTCATTTGTCATTTTGATCTAGGTTATGGAAGTTTACTTTTTTTTTTTTTTATCACGGTTGTTACTAGACCCACACATTGGGCTAGAGGAATTACTTCTATCCATAAAAGGGATGGCCTGGTTAACAAATTGGCGACTCCGTTGGGGAAGCCTACACCATTTTCATCCTCCTTTCATTTTTTTCCTTCTCGTTAAGTTTGGACAACCATGGACCAACCATTTGTTTTGATTTATTTTCAGTATGTACTTTGAATTGTTGGTGTCTTAAGGTATAAGGTCTAGAGTTTCTTCCTGAGTCTTTCTTATTTTTCATAGAAGTTGATCTCTTGGAGATAGTTTTATTAGTGACAGACATACTAACAACACTTGTTTTTCCTTGTACAGTCACACTTGTTATCCTCCACAATGTCCCAGGCTGATAAGGAGATCGACGAAGATAACCGAAGACCAAGCTTTTAGTTTGGTAGCTATCCCTACCAAACTAAAGAGGGCTCTCTCTATGAAATCACAGCTAAGATATGAATCGAATGTAAAGGATTTTAGGCTAGATAGCTAGGCTCAGGTAGGTTTTGGAAAATTTAGGGTTTTATTGCTGGATAAGGGAGAAAAACTAGGTAGCTAGGTTAACAGGATCAAAGGGTTACAACAACAAAGATATAAAGGAGCAAGGTAGCAATACTTTTGTGATGGATCTTAGGGTTTGTACTCTTCTAGGTCTAGGTTAATGCCTTTGAACCAGTTTTCACCATGGTTTGCTATGCCTGTAGCTTGAGAAATGGTATCCACTGAAAACATGAAATCAATCCATGCAATGGTGATCTTGTCTTCCTTCAAGGTGAGTTCAAATATACTTGTGAGATGCTCATGGTAACCTACTTCCTACACTCTTTGACAAAACCCTAAACAATTGACATGTTCAAAGCATTTCATGACAAATGGGGAGGAGGTGATTTCATTGCAATTAGAGGGCTCAAACCTCAGTATCTTTCCCCCTTTGTTGTACCTCCTCTTTTA
Source organism: Pinus taeda (assembly GCA_000404065.3). Lineage (NCBI taxonomy): Eukaryota > Viridiplantae > Streptophyta > Pinopsida > Pinales > Pinaceae > Pinus > Pinus taeda. The sequence continues at coordinate 506,798 of APFE030413510.1, read as the reverse complement.
TGATGGTGATCAATTATGCTCCATACTTCAAACCCTAGGTGAAAGGCAAGCAAAAACAGTGAAATCTGCTGTTGTGAGGGAATGAGGTGGTATGATGGATTTAGGAGTTGCCTAAATTTTTAAGGAAATTTAGGAGGGTAGGAAATGATGTCAGTGAGTAGGGGAAGAAGGAATTTTGGGAAATGAGTGAGGGGAGGGGGTGGAAAAGGCCAAAACACAGGCCTACCCTAGAAAGAGATAGGGTAGACTAGCGTTTAGAGAAAAATGATAGAAAATGAGGGGAAAAGGCTTTGTTATGGATGGAGATGGTGTATTAGCTGCAAATAGAGGTGTAGGGATAAGGAATCTAGGGTTTGGGGCATAAATTCATCATTTTAAGATCAAAACCATGAAAATCATGTAAACCCTAGGAGAAGAAGTATTTGATCATTTCTTGACATATGAGGCAAAGGAGGGCATGAAAATGATTAAACTTACTTGTTATAGATCCTGTAGGATGAAATGAATGAAGAGGAGCTTTCAAAAATGGATTTTTGTGATCAAACACCAATTTTGGACAACTATGCCCCGTGCGCAGCGAAGTCCTCCTGTGCGTAGCGTGCTGCCCGAGTGCGAAGCAAGGGCCAATTTTTGCCAGTGAGGGCTATGGAATCACAATTTTTTGCAAAGGAGAGGGGGGAGCTCGATGATAGGATGGTAGATAGGTGCATACGAGTGTGAATGAGATCCTCCATGTGCTTTTATAATTTCCTTTTGGTTTCTAAGTGATTAATGAGATAGGATGACCCACCTCACCAATTCACTCTCTTTTTGAGTTTTGTAGCCTTAGGACTTATTATTGTAACTTTAGAACCTTAGCAACATTATTACCTATAAAAACATAAATTTTGAAATCAAGTATTATTGAATCAATTTACCTCTTGCCACTCCTCATTTGCCAGATTTATACATGAAATGACTGATTTTGTGACCTTAACCCTAATGACCTAATGGTGACATTGAGATTACTGGAGACCATGATGATGTTACTGAAGTGATGTTAATGATTTTTTCATGATGGTAGACTAAAATGAGTGATGAAAGTGACCGGCATATGAAATTCTTGAGAGAGTGGAAATATCCCTAGAAACACTAGCCAATGATCACATTTTTATTTGAAGACTCACTAAAATGACAAAAATTTGACTTGACACCCTAACAACACCTTGTAAGAGCATATTTGATCACTGGTGACAGGTTGAACTAACTAACAGCGCTGAAAACCTTTTCTTCCGTTGTTTACCCACACTGAATACCACCAAGGGTTTTGCTATGAAAAGTAGTGCTGCCAGCACAGGTTGTGCTATTAAAACTAGTGCTGATGACCCCGTCAGCACAAGTTTTTCTATATAAAGCAGTGTTGGCCTTGAATGTGAGAATTTTTAAGGTCTCTACTGAAAACTCTAGTGTGTCTTGGTCTCTAATGTACCTTCTCTACTTTATTTGCATCTGTCTCTGTTTGTATGCTTTTGATTTCTTTGTGGAATGCAAAATATTGTCTCTTACTTGAAGTGGTAAAAAATCAAATTTTGATTGAGTTTTTCAAGTTTTGAGTCAATTGATATATTTGTTTACTACTTGTGTGCTTGAGAATTATTTATTGTTCTATTAATTAAAAAGTGATTTCTCTTTTGCATTGATTAAAGGAATCGATTTTTGCATTGAATTAGTTTTCATTTCAAAAAATTTACTTTTCAATTAAATTGCATAGATTACTTGCATGAAAAGTTCTTTTTGGAATTAATTATTGGAAATAGATAAAATTTTTCAATAATTGTAAACTAAATGGTGCATTAGTTGCATTAAATCATTTAAAGGAAAAAGAAAGGCATAATTCATATAAGTGCATCTTAGGAAAAGTGAAAATCATTTTTACTTTTTGGCATTGCATTTGGAGAGCGAAAGTGAAAGTTAGTAGAGGGAATTTTGTTTGTTGCATTTTGTTTGATGCATTATTGATTGAAACCTCTTCCTTTGGTTAGTCTAGCTTTCATCGAATCTGAAATTTTCTTTTTCTCATATAATTGCATCTTAAGTGTTCAGGTGACATCTCTTTGAGCCATAAAAATGGAACATAAGTCAAGATAAACATTAAAATTTACTTAATTAACCTAAGGAGAATTTTGAGCTTAACGAAAAAATTTAGAGATCTAGGCTAGAGACGTGTTCTGACGTCTATAAACCTAGCAGTTGTCGTTGTCTGTTAGTGTTGTATCCTGGGGGTGATATCCTGTTCCACGTACGAAAGTATATAGGATAGTTCTCCAGTACTTTCGGCTATATCAGAGGCACTCCACGTATGGGAAGTATATGGTAACACTGTCATAAAATGGTTACGCATTAGACAACGCTAACACAAACTTTTTCTCCCTGAATCTTCGCGTATATATTGGGAGACCTCACTAGGTTTCTATTCTTTAGCCACAAGTAATCGAGTCAGCCGCCTCGTAGATGTGATATACTGAACACAACATTCGGGGAGATTGGTTGTCATACGTTAAGTCCTTGGTTCTGCTAAGGTGTATATAACAATTCACAGATACTTGGTAAACCCTTTTGCATAGTTACCTCTTTTTTATTTATTTTATTTTGTTAATTCTAAAATCAATTAATTGACTACAGAATAATATCCTTCCTGTGGAAATATTCCTTAGTAGATCTTTGGTTGAGACTAATGGCAATAGTTCCTGAGTCTAGCAACCAAGGAAACCCCTCTTACGGGAATCCTAGTCCTTTTCCTTCTTTTGGAAATGTTGGTGCTCCCTCTATGGTAACATTGTCCCTTCCTAGGTTTACCATTGGTTTGCTAGTTTGGTTATTTTCGAGCCTTATGGTTATGAATGTCCAAACTGCTCCTCAAATAGGCTCTCCTCCACTTGAGTAGTATCAGCCTCTGGTTGATCTTAAAGTTGACCCTTTAAGTTCTTTGCATATTCAGTCTTCTTCCTCTTCGTCTGGTGAAAGTCTGCAAGCTAATAACCAGGTGGATAAGAGGAAGAAGAAAAGGAATATTAAGAAGAAGAAAAATAAGAAAAATGCCAACCAAGTAGTCATTGCTACCGATGCAGCTGATGTTGAAAAATATTCCATTCGACCTCAAAAATTGAAATTCCCTTGCATGATATGTAAGGGTGACCACCTTCTCAGAGATTGCCCTGGTATTCCCAAGGTCTTAGAATTGTGGTCTATAGGTTCCCATCAACCTTCTCCATTAGCCTCTGGAGATCATGTTGGTGATAAACCTTCAATTAGTGACAGTAAAACCCATGGGAAAAAGGGAAAAGTTAAATTTTCCTGTAGGTTATGTGAAGGGAATCATCCTATTCACCTTTGTCATTATATGGATGAGTCGTCAAAGTGTTCGATAACCTTATCACTTCTCAACCTCATCTTCCTACTAGTTATCAGAAGCTTTCCCTCGACCCTCCACCAGTTGATTAAGTGATTGATCATAACTCATCTATGTTCAATCCCACTCTCTTTGAAGTTGAATCCCATGAGTTTGTTCCTAACCAACCATTGGTTGAGAAAATGGTTGACGTGATTCCACTTTTAGTCGATCGTATCCATCCTATAGAGAGTGAATCTCATACCACTCAGGTTCTTCTAATTTCTTCAAATTCCAAAGAATTAGGGGGCGATCCTTCTGCTCCCATGATACAGAAGGATGATCCTCCTATTCCCATGATCTAAGAGGGTGATACTCATGTTCCTATAATTCAAGGGAAAATTCTCCCATGTTGATGGCACCCCCTCCAAGTAGTTTAGTCACTTTCTTTGATTGGAGTTGACTGATAGGATATCTTCTTCCTTCTTATGTTCTCTTCCAGATCATAGTGCAGGCTTATAATATGCTTGTACCTAGCACAGTTATAAATAAAGGGGTGTATGTTAGTATTTTGTCCTCCACTACTTGGAAAGCTTTAGGTGCTTTGCAGATTATGCCCATTACCTAGAATCCATTAACTTTTAACAGAGAAACCAGTTAACCATTAGGGACCCTTCCTAAGTTGCCCATTACTTTGGGAGGAAAAATTGTCTATCTCAATGTGATGGTTGTCCAAGGCCCTTTATATTTTAATCTACTCCTTGTTCGTGACTATGTTTATACCATGGGAGCTCTTGTCTCTTATCTCTTTCATGTCATATGTTTCCTGCATGAAGGAAGAATTGTGGCCATTGATCAACTTTCGTTGGTTGGTCGTAATTTGAATACCGATCAACCATCTTCCATAAATGGTCCTTGTATGCAAGTGGTATCAACCCCGCAATAGGTTATTATGTGGCCACTTGTTCCATGCCCACGTCTACTAATGATTTAGTCAGTGATATACTGCATCATGTGCTTGTGACATTGGAACCTGATCTTTCCATTAGATCCCTTGATAGGTACATGTTCCAGAATGTTGTTCTCCCATATGATGAGAACCTCTTGGAAGATATGACCTATTTTAGGCCATAATCAAAGTTTAACAAGGATAGTTATTTTACTATGTCAACCTCGCTAGAAAATGAAATAGGTCCCCATGAAGATGGTTCTTTTACTATGTCAACTTGGTTAAAAAATGAAATAGGTCCTCATGAGAATGGTTCTTTTCCCGTGTGAAGCTCGTTAAAAAATGAAACAAATCCCCTTCCAATTCAAGTCTTTGATTAGATCTCATAAAATCCCAGTTGAATCTTTCACTTGATCTTGTAAGTGAACCTTCATTCCATCCACATGTTAGTAGCCAATAGTCTACTTAGGTGAATGAAATGAAGCTTGGGGGACATGTACCTCGAATTGAGTCATTATGTTGGGGGAATGCAAACTTATCTCAAGCATGGTTTATCTTTGTTTAAAGGTTGTGTAAAAATGAAACCAAATCCAAGCATAGTTTGTTTCTGTTTCAGGCTTGTGTAAAAATGAAACCAAGTCCAAGAATAAGTTTTTTCTCATGTTTCAAGATTATGAAAAAATGAAACCATCTTCAAGTACCCTCAAGCACAGTTTCCCATGTTTCAAGCTTGTGTAAAAATAAAACCATTCCCCCTTTACCTCTCGTGATTGGCGTTTTTATCAGCCTATTTTTCTAGATGAGCCTTGTTTTTCTATTCCATTGTCACCATCTCTTTGGCTGATCATACACTTTCACTTGGTTGTTTTACCATTACCTGAGGAACATTTGTGATCAGTAGTCTTATTAGCAAACCTCTTGACCTTTACATGTTTTGAGCATTTCCATGACTGAAACCTGTTGCTATCCTTTTATACCAGTCGTTCCTCTAGGTGGAGTCCTCTTTCGGCTCTTTTCAGACTAAAAAAATATGAAAAGATTTTCGATCAGTTGTCTTTTTGAACTCATAAAAGTGTAGTTTTTAACCCCGTACAAAAATTACCTGCATACGAATTCTAAATCACAGGAAAAAATAAAAATGCGAGAGCGTAACACATAAAACACATATACACAGAGATTTCCCACTGGATCAAAACCGGGACTACCAGCTTGATTTTTCATTATGTTCCTTTCAATGTTACAATACATATTTATACATGCCGAAGCATCCAATACCATGGACCGAAAACCATCGCGTCCAAAACCATGGACCGAAAACCATTGCGTCCAAAAAACATGTGCCAAATCATGCACAAAACCATAGGTGGGTCCACCCAACCTAACATAGGGTCCAAAACCAAAATTTTCCGGGGCACCCCATAAAGTGGGGTTATGGGTACCCTTCAAACCCCCTGTTAACTATGTGGAAAGAATAT
>APFE030413510.1:486272-496869 GCA_000404065.3 Pinus taeda | reverse complement strand
TCGCGTCCAAAAAACATGTGCAAAATTCATGCACAAAACCATAGGTGGGTCCGCCCAACCTAACATAGGGTCCAAAACCAAAATTTTCCGGGGCGCTGCCCCAGACCCCATAAAGTGGGGTTACGGGTACCCCTCAAACCACCTGTTAACTATGTGGAAAGAATATAACACAATCCAACAAAAAGTAAATGAAAAGACGTCTACTCAGTATAAGTTTAACCCTTTTTTGGACTAAGATAAAGTATTATACGAAAAATGAATACCTTCGTCGAACATGGCTAAGAAGTTCTCTTTAATATCGTTTTCTACCTTTTCGGATTCGAGAGACTATCTACGAAAAGGGACCTTTGGAGTTTGCTTTTCTGCCTCTTTTTCAAACTCACTAAACATGAAAAAGATGTCAAGTTACCCCTCCGCCGGACTCATAAAAATAAAACAATGTAGGACTTGTCACCATGAATAGACTAAGTTACTCCTTTCCAGGGCTCGTTAAAATTACTAGGATGGATTAAGACAAAGGATGAACCTATATGACAAGCATATGGTATCCTCTTCAAGCTGATGATTAAAAATAAAGAGGTACTCACTAGAAATTGCGAGGGAAAAATGGAAGCAAATGTGTCCTGTATTTTGTGTAAAGGCCACATGTCGCTCTTGAACATGACACTCATCTGCATCTCGTGATGGGTTTGGGATATCCTCTCTTCACCACTTTCCTTCCTGGGTTTGGGAATCCATTTACCTCTGATTCAATCACCCTTGTTGTCATCATGACCTCTGATTCCATTTTGAGTCAAGTGTTGCCGAACTTCGTAGTCGTGTCACCGATATGTTCAAGAGAAGTCCTATCCGCAAAAGTCAAACTTTCTATACTTATTTGCCCCTCTCCTAAAAAAAATCTTGAATCATTGCTATCATTTTGAGATATCTTATGTTTCGTGTCGATGATGTGGGAAACATTATGGCCCTCCTTCGACGTATCACTTCCTGTTGACTTTAGCTCATTATCTAGGAAGTCGATTTAGAAACGCCCTTTCAGTACCTTGGAGCTTGCATGCCTCAATGGAAAGTCCTTTGTGTTCGATAACATGCTTACATCATTGGTCTTCGATCGAATGATTCAGAAAGTGTTCTACTTCAACTCACATATTCACACTTGTAGATTATACCGGTGTACCTTGATGGCCATCATCATTATTGGTGGTTTCTCTTGTGCCTGTTAACAATTTACATTATTAACAAGTAATCAGGTGGTTTCTACCATGTTCGATGTCAACATGTCTATTCACATGGTTAGATTTGGTCGGGATAGAGATGAAGACCTTAGATCTCATCTGTTAAAATCTAGGTTGCAAGGAGTTATTGAGTATTCATGATTCTATACATGATCCTTTTCATACGGATGGCTACATCCATGCCATGGATCCTTAGACATGATCCTTTTCATACTGATGGTTGTCTCCATGCGGTGGATCCTTAAACATGATCCTTTTCATACGGATGGCTGAGTCCATGCCGTGGATCCATAGATATGATCCTTTTCATACACATGGTTGCATCCATACCATGGATTCATGTATTATATTTTGATGCCTATTCAAATGTATTATCAGGCATATGTATTTATCATAGATATCATATATTGAATCATGTTTGATTTGCAAGTCTCCTAATGATGGTCTTCAAAGTTCCTTGCCTTAACTAATAAATCGCTTCAACCATCACTTCCTATTCTACTTTCGTGCTTTAGGGGGCATCTGTTATACAATATTTTGTCACATTCCCAACTCTGTACCCAAAGTGTCGTCCTTTGTTCTATTGTAGTCACAAATGTATTAAAGAGACAAAAGATGTGTAAATTCATTCACCATGAATTATATGCTTAACACATCCCTGAAGAGATGGTGAACTAATGTATTGAAGTATTTCTGGAAAAACTTGTGAAAAACCTAATTTGCAAGACTAGCGCTACGTTTAGTAGGCAAATCCTTGCTGGTAACCTTTTGTCTAACTAGCGACTAGCACTGGCAGTGTGACTTTTGATAGGAAAATCTGAGTTTGTCCTCTTCAGGCAGTTTCTCAAAAAATGGAGCAGAAGCTTCTCTTACTAGAAGCCTCGTGAATGATGATATGGTAGTTGTTGGATGAAGATATGGTTGAGTACTCCCATTTAGAGTCCTTGATACTACCTTTAGGGATATTACCTTTGGGATAAGGACCTTCTTCCCCCTTTGGTGGATCTCTAACTCCCTCTCCCTAACTATAAATCCTTTCTTCACTTTCCTCAATGGGTTGATTAGTGTTGGTTGCCATTCTTCTGCTCGATTGTGCTTAGATGCTGCCATTTTGGCAAGAGAGGAAATGAGAGCTTGTTAAGTTTGGCTTGGACTTGGAACCATCCCGAAGGAAGCCTTCAACATCAAGGCATTGGTTGTATGCTTCCCTTTTTGATTTAATCATTAATACAAAGCATGTTTTACTTCCCATAAGCTTGTCTATGATATTTTTCTTAGTACAATACTCCTTGATATGTTGTATAACTTACATTGGAATGCATATCACATGATCTCTCTTGTTGTTGTCTTTTGATCTATCTTGCAGGTATTCAGACACAAGGAATAGCTAGGAGCGAGCCTCGAAGAAAAGGGACCATGATCATCATGAAAGATGGAGTGCATATGAGAGAGGAAGGATATCTCCCTTTCTCATTTGTCATTTTGATCTAGGTTATGCAAGTTTTCTTGTTTTGTCACGGTTGTTACTAGACCCACACATTGGACTAGAGGGATTGCTTCTATTTGTAGAAGGGATTGCCTAGTTACCAATACGATTATATGCTTATGTGTGATATATATAGATGTTGTCATGATTATATTATACATGTATCATTTTGATTAGTTGATCTTACAAATGAGGTATCCTCCCCAATTATGCTAAGGTACATAGGTTTATTGTGATTTGGTTTAGCTGACATGATATACCTTGCAAGACGAATATTAAAGATGACTAGAAAGATGGTAGACTACAGTTCTCGAGACTCTCTCTATGGATCAAATGAGTATAGTGGTGTTGGAAATTCTTCTAATTTGGAAGACACACTGAGAAGCTTAAAGGAAGAAATAAGGAGTTGTAAGGCAGACAATGATAGAATCATACAGGAACTAGAGAAACAAGTATAGGTAAATGTAGTGATACGTCAAAGTTTTATCATAATTGGGCGACAAGGACCACTTCGGATCAACCATGAGTAAGAGGACAAAACTAATGGGGAATATGGAAGTAGATCTCACAATGGGTGCAAGTTAGATATAGATGACACGATTAGAGATGGTGAATTCTTAGACACTCCAGATAGGAGAGGTGATAGACACAGGTACTATTCTAGTTTTGGTTCTAATAGGCATTATGATCAGCATTGTTATCATCCTTACAGGAAGAGTGATAAGGTATATTTTCCAAACAAGTTTAAGAAAGCAAAGCCACCTATATTTTATGGAGAGATGAAGAAATCACAGGATGTAGAGGCATGTTTTATTAATACGAGGAAGTTCTTTAGGTTGCATGATTACTCAGAGAACATGAAATCCAGAATAGTTACATTCAGTCTCAAAGGTAAAGAAAATATTTGGTGGGAAGATGTGAAGAATGTAATAGGTATTCACGAGGAAGACTTAACTGGGAATGAGTTCGAGAGATTATTCAAGAAGAAGTACCTATCAGAGAGATACTCTAATGGCATGGCAAAGGAATTTTATGAGTTGAAGTTAGGATTTATGACTGACGAGGAGTACACTAGCAGGTTCTTAGATCTATTGAGGTATGTGCCTTACCTCAAGGAGGAGAAGGCCAATATTAAAAGATTCATTAGTGGATTATTGATTGCATTCAAAGACAAGATTGAGTTTGATGAGCCTAAATCATTGGAGGAGGTCATCTAGAACCTAAAGCATTATTACGAGCATTCAAAACATAGATCTAAAACTAAGCCAGACTAGAAAGGTAATGCAAAGAACAAAGGAAAATGGGAGAAGAAATGAGCAATACCTTAGGATACAGGTAATAAATAGAATGCAACACCATCTTAGAAGTTCAATGCATCTCACAAAGGACATGTACTTCAATCCGAGGAGAAAAGCAAGGATGTAGGCTGGAAGCCTATAGAGTGTTAGACTTGTGACAAAGATCATCGTAGGAAAAATTGTCCTCAACATCAGGGTGGTAGACCACAAATCTAGAGTGCTTGGGAGGAATAGATAGTGGGAGATGTTGGGCAGACTATTCCTAGGATCTATGCAACACTGAATAATAGACAAGCAAACCATTAGGCATCTATTATTGAGATGGATGGTAAGCTTTGTGATCAAGTTGTTCCTATTTTGATTGACCCTATATCTAATTATAGTTATGTTAATCCTGACCTAGTGGATAAATGTGGTTTGAATAAATAAGTGCATGTAGAGCCTTAGTTAGTGCAGTTGGTTACAAGTACAAAGAGGCAGGTTCATCACTGGGTAAGAGCTTGTACATTTAATTTAAATGGTATGCCCACCTCACGACATTTGAATGTACTACTGCTGGGATCATACAATATGTTGTTGGGCATGGATTGGTTGTACCTTCATAGAACCAAGGTGGATTTTTATGACAAAGTCAATGAGTGTTTGGATGAAAATGGGGAACAAAGAGTTTTGTGGGGTAAGAAGAAAGCAACATTAGTTAGAATGGTGACAACTATGCAAGCCAAGTGTAGTCACAGGAAAGGGTGTGTGTTATTTGTAGTGCACATTTATAGTGACAAAGGTAAGGAAGTTGACGATGTAGATGTTTTGAGAAGGTACCCAGTTCTACAGCAGTTTTAGGATGTACTTCCTGTAGATATTTTAGAGTTGCCACCTCTCAGGGAAGCAAAATTTTCTATTGAGTTGGTTCCAAGGGTATCTTTGGCATCGAACTCACCTTACAGAATGAGTACTCTAGAGTTGGTAGAGTTGAAGTTGTAGTTGAATGAAATGTTGGACAAGGGATACATTAGGCTAAATGTATCGCCATGGGGTGCATTGATATTGTTTGTGAAGAAGAAGGATGGCACTCTCAGGTTGTGCATTGATTACAAGCAGTTAAAACGAGTGACCATCAAGAACAAGTATCGGTTATCGAGGATTGATGACTTGTTCAATCAGTTGAAGGGAGCAACAATGTTCTTGAAGATTGATCTGAGATTCGGATATCATCAGGTACAAATTAAAGAAGAGGACATCTACAAGACAACTTTCATGACCAGCTATAGGCATTATGCATTTTTTGTAGTTCCATTTGGTTTAACTAATGCTCCAACTACCTTCATGTGCTTGATTAATAGTGTTTTGTGTATGTATTTGAATAAGTTCGTTATTGTGTTAATTGATGATATATTGGTATATTATAAAAAATAAAAAGAGCACGCTGAGCATTTAGCAGCAGTGTTGAGATTGTTGAGAGAGCATCAATTGTATCCTAAGATTAGCAAGTGCAATTTATTACAGAATGAGGTACACTATTTGGGACATGTGGTTTCCAAGGATGGCATAAAAGTGGACCCAGAAAAGTTAAGAGCTATCATGGAGTGGGCAACTCCCAGGAATGTGGATGAGGGGAGATCTTTCATGGCATTAGTAGGTTATTACAGGAGGTTCATCAAGAACTTATCGCATATTTCCTATCCTATCACACCGTTGCAAAGGAAAGGAAAGAGGTTTGAATGGACATAGGAGTGTACGATTAGTCTTGAGTAGCTCAAGTACTTGTTGACACATACACCAATTTTAAAGATTGCAGATCCGGACAAGGAGTTTGTAGTATGTACAAATGATTGCAAGAGAGGACTTGGTGGAGTCCTTATGCAGGATGGATGTTAGGCCCCTATAATACTAGTGATTCCCCCATTACTATTGTCATTGTATCCCTTATTGTTATTATTGTGCCCCTATTGTCCCCATTTTTTTATTAGTATGCCCCATAGAAACCCACTATTGTTATTTTTGTGCCCTTATGTTATTACTGTTATGTTAGCTTGATTATATTGTGACCCCTTAGACTCCTATAAATAGAAGGGAGGTTTAGTCATTTGTATCATCCAAGAAATGTTCATATGTGTAAAGTAAATGAGGTTGCCCCCTCGAAGAGGCTGAATTCTAAGGCGTTGATCTATCATTTCAATCTTTTTGTGAGCTGGTTTCCTAACATTTGGTATTAGAGCTTTGGATTCTAGGGTTTCGCCGCTCCAAACAGGTCATCGTGGCATTTTTGCTATAACTTGTTTTCTGTGACGTTGCCAAAGCTACAAAAAAACCCATTTGAGCAGAAATCGTTCTAAACTTCGGGTCCAAATTTTAGATCTTGTCTTGCTATATTTATGGATATATGATTTGAGGAATTTAGGGTTTTTGTAGACTCCCGAATTACATTCCAAACAGGTGACATGGGGAAAATCATCATAAATTTTGCTTTGAGCATTAGTTTGAAATTTCGTAAGAAGTTTCAGAAAGAGGACAGCCTATAGAATTCTATGTATCAGTTTTAGGTACTAAGTTTTAAACAGTGACACATGGCACGTTGTACAAATTTGCTCTACATAACTAGTCTATAATCAGGTCATCGTGGGAGATTTGGCATAACTCTTCCTTGGAGAATCCAATCTTGATCAGAATTGCAGGGTTAGAAAGAGGACTCAAAGGGCTACCCCAGGATGAGATTTCAGATATTCGATATCCGCAGTTACAAAGATACAATAGATTCAATATCGAGCTCTTACAAAGTGAAAAAAAGATGTGTAGTTTTTTAAAATTTTTGCATAAGATTGGTTTGAAAAATTATTTTGAAGGAATTCAAAGGGAATAGTGAAGAGTTATTAGCATTAATTAATGCCCCAAATAAATAAAATGGAAACACATAGTAAGCAACCTGAAAGCTCTAGCATGACTCGTGAAGAAGAGGAAGAAATGTAACATGATATATCAAAATTACAAGACCAAGTACAACAAATTTCACTCTCACTAAAGGTAAATGAAGCTAACATGAATGGCGTGGAAGCTAATATGAATGGCATGCAAGTTAAGATGGATGGCATGGAAGCTAAGATGAATGACATGGATGCTAAGATGAATGGCACAGATGATAAGATGGAAGAATTGAAGATAAATTTGAATAAGTTGCTACAAGAAATGGTCACTAATGGTGAAAGGGTAGTAAAGGAAACTCATGATGATAACAAAAGAAATGTTAATCATGATTTCTTAGACTCTAATGTTGGATTGAAGACCCACCATGTTCCAAAAATCAATATGAGGAAGTTTGATAGCAAGGATCCCGGAACGTGGATACTATAGATGGAGCAATTTTTCGATCTCCATAATGTGCAAAACACACAAAAGATACGTATTGCAACTTTATATTTGGAACTGAGTCAGTTTGTATGGTATTGATGGCTTTGCTCTCGTAAACAAATTGTCACTCGGGCAATTTTTACGGAAGAAATGATAGCACATTATGAGGATACAAAAAGTAACACTTTCTTTAGCCAATTGATAAATCTCAAACAAAAGGGTTCAATGATGAAGCACATTAAGGACTTCCAAAAATTGAACATAAGGGTAAAAGATATTCTAGAGGAGCATAGGATTGATGTGTTCATAGGGACTTTAAAGGATAATATCCATCATGAGGTTCGCCTTTGGGAACCTGATTCATTGGAGAAGGCATTCAGTTAGGAAGAAAAATGGAAAGCAAAATTATGGCAACCAGGAAGCCTACCACTCACAACTATAAATATGAAGTGATGTCCCATAGCCTTTCCACAAACCTACAAGGTTGACGCCAAAACAATTGGAAAGAAAAAAGAGGCAAAAAGGCTTTGGTCAGTTGTGATAGAAAATACACTAAGGTCATAAGTTTGAGAAGAAATTATTCTACATAGATTGTGAAGAGGAGGAAGAAAAGGAACAAGAAATGTCAAAAGAAGAAGATATACTCCAGGAACAAACCCTAGATAAAGAAGAAATGAATCCGACCATATCTTGTAATGCATTAGCTGGAATTACAACTCCTCAAACTATCAAGATAGAAAGACATATCAAGAAGAAATAGGTAATAGTGTTGATTGATTTAGAAAGTACCCATAATTTTATTCATTGTAAGATAACAAAGGAATTGAATTGCTTCCTATATCCAGCACCAGAGTGTCAAGAGATGGTTGCAAGTGGAGGAACCATAAATTGCTCTGGAAAGTGCCATAATATCAAGCTATCCATGGGAGAATATGTATTGAATAGCCCAATGCTTTCCATTCCAATGGGTGGCGCTGATGTTGTACTAGGAGTCCAATGGATACAATCCTTGGGTACAATAGCTTTTAATTTTCAAGAACTCTTCATGAAATTTTGTGCTGAAGGAAAGGAAGTTGAATTAAGGGGTATTGTAGGGAAACTGGGAAAGATAATCAGCTCTAACGGTATGACAAAGCTTCTAAAGAAGGAACAAAAAGGTGTAATTGCACAATTACGCTCGCTAGAGGTTCCCAAATCGAAATCATCTATTTCTCCAGATCTCCAAAAAGTCTTGGACAATCATTCTAAGGTATCTGAGACTCCCAAACGTCTCCCACCTATTCGTGATCATGATCATGCTATTCATTTGATTCCAGGAAGTGTTCCTCCAAACATCAGACCGTAAAGATATCCCTATGCCCAAAAGAGTGAAATTGAACGTATGGTTGCAGAAATGCTAGACGCTGGTATAATTCAACCTAGTCAAAGTTCTTTCTCTGCTCCAATAGTATTAGTGCACAAGAAGGATGGATCATGGCGCATGTGTTCGGATTATAGGGAGCTCAACAAGCTCACTATTAAAGATAAATTTCCCATTCTTGTCATTGACGAATTATTGGATGAATTGCATGGATCGATTTACTTTACCAAGATGGATCTTCGTTCAGGATATCATCAAATCAGAATGAAGACTGAAGACGATCTGAAAACAACATTTAGAACTCATGAGGGTCATTATGAATTTTTGATCATGCCTTTTGGCCTTACCAATGCATGTTCTACATTTCAAGATTTGATGAATTCCATTTTCAAACCCTTCCTTAGAAAATTTGTGTTAGTATTTTTTGATGATATACTAATCTGCAACAAGTCTTGGAAGGATCATGTTGAACATGTTGACAGGGTGCTCAAACTATTGGAGGAGAAAAAATTATACGCAAAAGGCTCCAAATGTTTCTTTGGAGTACAAGAGGTGGAATATCTGGGTCATATTGTATCTCATGAAGGTGTTAAGGTAGACCCTAGCAAAATTAAATCCATTAAGGAATGGAAAATCCCCACATCCATAAAGCATATCCGATGATTTCTCGGGTTGACAGGGTATTATCACAAGTTTGTTAAGAATTATGGGAGAATAGAAGAACCTCTAACAACATTATTGAAGAAAGATTCATTTTCATGGACTCCAGAAGCGATGAAGGCCTTTGAACATCTTAAAGAGGCATTGTGCCAAACACTGGTCTTAGCTACACCGGACTTCACAAAAACCTTTATTGTGGAATGTGATGCTTCAAGAAATGGAATTGGTGTTGTTTTAATGAAAGATGAAAGATCCATTGCTTTCGAAAGTCATCCAATCAAAGTAAAGTATTTACACAAAGCTATTTATGAAAAGGAAATGTTGGCAATACTACATGCACTTAAGAAATGACGGCCCTACCTAACGGGAAGACACTTCAAGGTAAAAATGGATCATGATAGTCTTAAATACTTTTTAGAACAAAGATTATCCTCTGAAGAGCAACAAAAATGGGTCACAAAGATGTTGGGTTATGACTTTGCAATCATATACAAAAAAAGGAAGCAAAATGTTGTGGCAGATGCACACTCAAGAAAGGATGAGGATGTGGAAGAATTGTTGTGCGCCATTTCTATTATCCAACCAGATTGGATAAACGAAGTAAGGGAGGAATGGAAGAATGACGAAGAAGTGTGGGCACTCATTCCAAAGATACAACAAGATCCTAGTACATCTGATACATTTACCTGGAAAAATGATTCGTTATGGTACAAAGATCGTTTATACCTACGTAAGAATTCCCAACTCAAACAATATATGCTTATGGAATAACACACTTCTCCCTTTGGAGGGCACTCAGGATTTTTAAAAACTTACCACAGGGTTAAGAAGGAATTTTTTTGGGATGGCCTTAAATCGGATTTTCAAAAGTTTGCGGCGGAATGTTTGGTTTGACAACAAAATAAAGTTGAAACAATTAAGACCCCAGGTCTATTACAACCTTTATCCATTCCAAGCCAACATTGGGAGGAGGTTTCAATGGATTTTATCACAGGTTTACCCAAGTCTGAGGGAAAGAGTGTCATCATGGTGGTAGTTGACAGACTTACCAAGTATGCACACTTTTGTGCATTATCACATCCATTTAAAGCAAATACAGTTTCTACTGCATTTATGGAAACAATTCAAAAGCTACATGGAAACCCAAAGATTAATGTAAGTGATAGAGATCCCATTTTCACTGGAAATTTTTGGACAGAATTATTTTCTTGTCTTG
>APFE030413510.1:469273-481467 GCA_000404065.3 Pinus taeda | reverse complement strand
GAGGTTTTATCATTTGAATCATCCAAGAATTGTTCATTTATGTAATGTAAAGGAGGTTGCCCCCTCGAAGAGGCTGAATTCTAAGGCGTTGATCTATCTTTTCTATCTTTTCTTGAGCTGGTTTCATAACACACTTCAAGGTAAAAACGGATCACGATAGTCTTAAATACCTTTTAGAAAAAATATTATCCTCTAAAGAGAAACAAAAATGGGTCACAAAGATGTTGGGTTATGACTTTGAAATCATATACAAAAAGGGAAGCAAAATGTTGTGGCAGATGCACTCTCAAGAAAGGATGAGGATGTGGAAGCATTATTGTGCGCCATTTCTATTATCCAACCGGATTGGATAAACGAAGCAAGGGAAGAATGGAAGAATGAAGAAGAAGTGTGGGCACTCATTTGAAAGTTACAACAAGATTCCATTACATCTGATACATTTACCTGGAAAAATGATTCGTTATGGTACAAAGATAGCTTATACCTATGTAAGAATTCCAAAATCAAACAAAAGATTCTTATGGAATTGCACACTTCTCCCTTAGGAGGGAACTCAGGATTTTTAAAAACTTACCATAGCGTCAAGAAGGAATTTTTTTGGGATGGCTTTAAATCGGATATTCAAAAGTTTGTGGCGGAATGTTTGGTTTGCCAACAAAATAAAGTTGAAACAATTAAGACCCCAGGTCTATTACAACCTTTATCCATTCCAAGCCAACGTTGGGGGGAGGTTTCAATGGATTTTATCTTAGGTTTACCCAAGTCCGAAGGAAAGAGTGTAATCATGGTGGTAGTTGACAAACTTACCAAGTATGCACACTTTTGTGCATTATCACATCCATTTAAAGCCAATACAATTTCTACTGCATTTATGGAAATAATTCAAAATCTACATGGAAACTCGAAGATTATTGTAAGCGGTAGAGAACCCATTTTTACTGGAAATTTTTGGACATAATTATTTTCTTGTCTCGGTACTCAGTTAGCTCATATATCATCTTTATCATCCTCAATTTGATGGGAAAACTAAGATAGTAAACAAATGTTTGGAAGGATATCTTCATTGCTTTGTATCTGATAAACAGACACAATGGATCAAATGGTTGCCTCTAGCTGAATGGTGGTATAACAATTCCTTCCATACTGTAGCAAAAATGACCCCATTTATGGCACTTTATGAATATCATCCACCATCCATCACATCATATTTAAGATAAAATTCTAAGGTTCAAGTAGTGGAACATCACATCGAGCATCAACAAGAAATTCTCCAACTCTTAAAGGATAACCTTATGTTGAAGTAGAATAGAATGAAACAACAGGCACATCAACATCGTTGCAAAAGAAGTTTTGATGTAGGTGACTGGGTATTCCTACGACTACAACCATATAAACAAATGTCCCTCAAGCAAGCTAAGAAGGATAATAAATTATCACAAAAGTATTATGGTCCATTTAAGGTGTTGCAAAAGATTGATACTATGGCATACAAATTGGAGCTTCGTGCCACTTCTTGAGTGCACCCAATTGTCCATGTTTCATGTTTAAAGAAGCTTATAGATGACAAGCTCCTAGTTCAAAAAATATCGCTAGAACTTAATGAGGAAGGAAAATCATATTGGAACCGGAAGTAGTCACAGAAACAAGAACTTGACAACTACGAAATCAATCAATTTCAGAGTATCTCATCAAGTGGAAGAACTTATCCGCTAAAGATTCCACATGGGAGGATGAGAATTTTATACAGAAGCATCCAGAACAACTCAAGCATTGAGGACAACGCTTTTCAGAAGGAGAGGGACATGTTAGGCCCCTATAATACTAGTGTCTCCACCATTACTATTGTCATTGTATCGCTTATTGTTATTATTGTGCCCCTATTGTACCCATATTATTATTAGAATGCCCCAAAGAAACACACTATTGTTTTTTTTGTGCCCTTATGTTATTACTGTTATGTCAGCTTGATTATATTTTGACCCCTTAGACTCCTATATAGAATGAAGGTTTAGTCATTTGTATCATCCAAGAATTGTTCATTTGTGTAATGTAAAGGAGGTTTCCCCCTCGAAGAGGCTGGATTATAAGGCGTTCATCTATCTTTTCTATCTTTTTGTGAGCTAGTTTCCTAACATTCTGTGCATGGGTTCTTAGAGCTGGCAAGTTGATTGTTTTACGTGAATGGGTTAGGCCCCAGCAGTTGAGATAAAAGAGACATAGTAACAAACTCCATGCTTGTAGGGGGAATTGTGAGTGTCTCATTTGTATTGTTCGTAATTGATTGGATAACGGAGTCCACTTTCATTTGTATTGTACCAAGTGGAATTCCGGATGGAGGAATGTTTGAAATGGTGGCCAAGGTGGAGGTTGGTCGAGGGGATGGATTGTGTGACATTGGGATGCAATGGATGTAGATGAAGGTTTTTCTTCAATGATCAATGTGCTATTATGAGATTATGGTTTCTCATCAGTAAGGTCGACCACTTGAGTGGAGGAAACTTTAATGAGTTTCTTTGGTATTGAGGAAGCCTGGTGGAAAAGGGGCAGGTGGCAATGTTGGGGTTGCAGGTTAAATAAGTAATTGGACTAGAATTGATAAAATCAGAAAAGGAAGGGAAAGGACTTACTGATGCCCCGATATCCTCCAGAGTATTGTGAAAGGACATCATCTGTGTCTCGAGCCTCTTGATTATTGGATTGAGTGTTTCTTCGACCAGTCACTTCCGAGAGGTAGAAGGGGTTTCTACAGGCAGTGGCTTATGCAACATCCCTTCAAATGAATATACCATCTCCCCTTCCCGAATTTCTCCAGATTTTCCAGGCCAGGATGAAACTTCGGTATGGAATGCCTCCTTTGAGAGAACAATGACTAGGCCTGCATCTTGTGTCAGGGTTAATGCACTTAGGCCGGACCCATGTGCTGCCATGGCATACACCAAACCATATATCTTGAGAATATTCATCTAAGAGAGACTATGGGATCTTGGGATATGCATTGGTGATAGTCAACATTTTCGGTTAGTAGCGAACAAAAGAAGCCCCATTAATTTCTTTGCTGCTGGGCGTTATCACTCAGATTTTCCTAGAAGTTGTAAGAAGGGGAAAGGGGTCGGAGGTAACCACAAACCAATATTTTAGATATAGAATCTAGCCAACCTATATCTAGAGTGGGCTCTCTCTTTAAGTTTTAGCTTTGTTTTATAAGGTTTTGGGCTAGCTATTAGAGCTTGGGGTTTTGTTTGAATTTGTTGGCGAATTTTAGTAGCTAAGGGGTAGAATTGAATAGTTTAGTCCATTGGGCTAATGGAGTCAAGGAAAATGGCTCAACTGGATTTGGTTTCTCAATAAAGGATGGTTTCATAGGGCAAGATAGCTGAACAGGAAGCAAATAGAGACTTAAAAAGATGGGATGGGCTTAAAGGGTTAAAGGGCAACTAATAATCCTTCAACATACTTTAAGAGAGCAGAACATGACTAATCATCAATAAAGAGAAATTAAGAATTCTTTCGTAAATGATTAAGATGAATAAACTGGGAAACATGAGCAATTAAGGATTCATTGTTGATACTAGTTCAGAAGAAAACATTGAGAAAAAAAACGATTGAAGACAGATTGCACTTAAGCGCTTTCTGAATTATTCTTTTTCGTTTTATGTTAATATATGAAACATAGTGAATATAATGAACGTGAAAACATTAACACATGAGATATAAGATACTTATTTGCTTGATTTCCAACACATGAATCCTAAGAAAAGTCCTTTACATCAATCCTTCATCCAACCAACCATGAAAAATTTGTCCAACAACACTTTTTATTCCAAAATATCAATTTCACAACAATGTCAAAGAATCCACCCTCAATCATTCGAATGGGGGTCTCTTTATACAAGAATTTTACAATGACATATCTCTTAACAAAGTAGATATATAAACTGAGATGACTAATCAAATCTTTCAAGAAAATAGGGCTAGAAGACCTCGTAGATGATAGATAAGGCAACCGAATGGTTTACTGTCCCTATTCTTGAGAATGTGCTGGAGTTAGGCTCTATGATTTGGCCTTCTGCTGTCCTCAGTGTAATCATGTGCTGGCTACTCTGTTTTGATCTTTCTACTGATACACTTTACCTGCATCTGATGCTCTTTACCTATTGATCTCTTTTCATCCTCTTTACCCTCTTTAACTGTAGAAAAAACCAAACTTTTATCTTTTACCACAAATGAATTACAAAATTTCAAGCATTTCTTCCCACCATTTTGGCTGTGGTATTCTAGTTTTTTGAAGCTTTCTGAGGGTTTCATCTATTTCAGTATACTTGAAGAATGTGGGCTGAATTGGGAACAACTTTTTCAGCTCATGCTCGACATAAAATAAGTTCTCTAGGTTGTCATAGAGAACTCGGCCTGTGGGGAGTGCTTTTATTCCGAGGAACTTGTTGATGAACTCGCTCGATTGCCTGCATATTTATTCAACTTATCTACATAATCTCTCTGCTTCATTAATCTATCATTAATCACCAAAGGACTTGGTAGACCTTTATTATGCAAAATAGCAAACTTCTCTATGAAGGCGTTAATCTCCATCTGCATGTCATGACATCTTCTTTCTAAATTTTGCATTAAAGTTTTCTTAGTTAATACCCTCTTGATTTCCAAAATGGTTTTTGTTCTATCTGTGATGCCCAATTCTTCTAGTTGTTCTCTATTCCTAGTATTCAAAAAATGTATGAGCCTATTGGCTTCCTTTGGCATTTGTCCTAGCTGTGCCTTTGTTTTTTGAATTTCTTCTAGGGCTGTCTTCACTAAATCAATTTGCTCGAAGATCACTTTGATGGAAGGCCAAACATCATTTATGGATTGAGTGATGTTGGCCCAAAGAATTTTCTTGATCTCTGCCAGAGGTTTCTCAAAAGTGATATTTTTTTCTAATGTTTTTACCTTATTCTCCAATGTTTTAATTTCTCTTGTTTTCTCTACAACATTTTTTTTTGAGGGATCATAGTTTCGTTCCATCTTTGTAAGTTGTTCTTTTACTTGTTTTAGCTCTGAAACTTGTAATCTCATATCCTCCATTGATTTTATTAATTATTCTGTGTTCAAATTGGCATTGTTTCCCTATGCTATCCCTGCTGTTCCTATTCTTGTGACCACCTCTGTTGTGGCTAGTGGAATATTTGGTGCTAATGCAGTTCCAAGTGTAGAGGGTACTACTGTTGTGAACACTGGTATTACATCAGGAGGCTGGGAGGTTGACTCTCCCTGCTTGTTCTTTAGTGCCCTTTCCAGTTCCTGTTCAGTCTCATTTAATCTTTCATTTAGCTTTAAAAGTAGATCCATCATTTCTTCTTCAGATTTTTGCTTTATAATTTCTGCAGTCTGTGGATGTCTTGAGGGAGGCAATTTTAGTTGTTTCCTCAAGGCAACAATATCTTCATCTTTCTTTTTGATCAATGCTTCTATACCCTTCACATCTTTGGGATTATGTCCCAATCCAATGATGATTTCTTCTAGAGACTTTATCCTGTTATCTTTGGCCAAGGAGGAGGCTTTTTCTAAGTGTGGTTGTGCTTTAGTGTTATCCAAGGAATTTTGCAATCGATGGGACATCATTGCCTTACTAGCCAAGGTTGAATAGACCATCTCTCTAGTTTGTTTGTGCAATTCAATCTGGTCCATGGGATGAATATCCTTTGCCATGACCTCCAAATTTGTTATGATGTAACCTGCTGCTGACTTAGGTTGTTGCACTTTAGGCTTAAAGTAGCTCATTATCATTTTGCCCTCTTTAATGTCATAGGCTGACATTAATCTCTGTTAATTTGTGGGGGCCATTTTCAAATATTGATTATAAATTTGAAGTCTCAACGGATCATTTCTTGCTTTGATTTCTGTGAATTATTTCTTGATATCTATGGCATGTTTCATTGGTGGTCTGAAAGATGATACTTCTACACTTTGCTGTCATTCTAGTTCTTCTCTCTGTGTGCTAGTGGATGTCCCTCCCTCTGGAGCAGTGTGCTAACTAGTGATTCCTTCTCTCCTTTGACTGTCTGTAGTCTCCTCCACAAATTCCTCCTTTGATAGGGGATTTAACCTTTGCCTTTTTGTTCCAAGCTGCTTTGAAGGTTCACTGGCAGGGGTAGCTACTTCCCTGTCTCTCTTTTTACTCTTTTCCTCATTTAGAGGGGTCTGCAAGCTTGGTGGCCCTTCTACATTAGTGTGGGTTGGAGGAGTTGACGTTTGGACCTGTTCTTTGGAGGTTTCAGGTTGCTGAGACATTGTGACCTGAAAGCTGGTTTCTAGTTCTTTGCCTTTTGATGACCCTGCAACTAGTGTGCTGGTTTCCTGTGAAGGCTGCTGAGAGGTTCCAGCAGTGGATGCACCCATTCTTGATCTTTGAGATAGGTCAAATGGTACCTACCCAAAATAATATAGGTCAAGAGTTTTCTCAAGATTCCTCATAGCATTCTCAAAATTGACCTGTTCATTATCATTTTCTACTAAGGTTCCTTCTACCCATTCATTCATGTTTGCAAACTGCTCAATCTCTGGGATCCTATGATGAATGTATGGATACAACCTGTTCTTCATTCTTCTATCACATATAAAACTGTTAGGGTCATATCGTACCCACACAAAACTCTTTTGTAATCTAAGGTGGTCTTCTAAATTATTTCAGCTTCTTTCCATGCATCCCTAGTGTTGCAGATAAAAGGGCCTAGCTGATTCTTAATTCTAAGCTGAGCTTTCTTCTTGGAATTACAAAAGTGGACTAAATATGCATTTATTATCTGCCTGAAATATTCCAATGCAAACAGTCTCATTGGAACATACTTTGGCAGTTTAAAAGGGCAGAGCTCACACCCATAAATCTAGATTTCTGTATGTTTCCTGTATAGGTACCAGTCACCTATTCTGTATTTCTTGGAGAGTTGGAGGATCTTGTTTATATCACCACTGATCTTAGGAGGGGAAACCCCTGTCAATAAAGTGGTTGCAGGATGTACAAATAGATCAATGAACTCATTGTAAGTATAAGGGGTTTCTAGGGACTTATGGAAAATGGGACTCCAAAAGATAACAGATCTTGGGTTTCCTTTGGTGTCAAGTTCCTTGACCTGAAAAGGGAAATTATTTCATTGATAATACAACATAAGATGATAGATGAAAGTGGTGTATTTGAAAACTCCTTCATCGTCCAGTCTGAGGAATTGATCATGAATTTTATTGGCAATGTAGGAAGCATAGTCATGTTTAACAACAGGTGGTTGTCTAGGAGTAAAAATTGACAATAACACAAGGGTTATATCATCAACGTATTCACTTTTGTTGAATCCCATTACTAAAGATATCATGTCTACTATAAGTTTGCACATTTATGTAAAATAGTTCTGTACATAAGGAGGGGGACCTTTGGGTTGATATTTTTCTAACATGAATGTTTGGCCGATGCAGATGAGTTCTGAGTGGGGTATTACAGTGGATTTCTCAAGCAAATATCCTATAGAAAGAGGGGTTAGGTCTTGACTAGGGGAAAATTGTAACATTTCATTTATGGATGCAGTTGTGATGGGGAACAGTACAGTTTGTCTTAGGGACATAAAAGCTCTTAGGTTTGGGTCATAATTTGCCTGGCATTGATGAATTATATCAGGGAACACATGGACTGCAGGAAGGAAATATCTGGGAAGGTTGGATTCCCACAGTCCCAAGATATCTGAGCCATTTAGATAGTTGTCTCTGACTTGGAAAAAGACCCTGAGATGACTCTGGTTAGAGGATAGGTCATTTATTTGAAAGTCTTTGTTTGCAAGAGGCAGATATTCTAGGTCCTTATGAGGGGCATTGAGAGGTGCAACGTTCAAAACAACGGGGTTTCCATTTTTGGTTCTTGTGGATTCAGAAATGAAATTTGGGATTTCTATGAGAAAATAGGCCGAACAACAGGTTTGGAAAGCTATATAGTGGAGGTAGTTTGGATTTGTACTGAATTTAGCTCTTTCTTGTGGAATTTTCAGTAAAAAACCAAAACTTGCAAGGTTTGGTGGATATTAGATAAATACCTGCACTGGGGCAATGAACAATGCAATGGTGGGTTGAATGACCGGCTCTAGAGTGTGTCGCTGCAAATTTTTTGACCAGGTAGTGGTTGGAAGCTTTAGCAGTTGACTGGGATGTTGCTTTGCATGGGAAGAAAGTTTTCCGTATAAAACATTGAAAATGACATTTCCTTAGTTTTATTTGCAAAATCTAGGTTGGCGGGGATTTTGTATATCGGACAAATGACGTAAGCATGATAGGATAGTTTGTCATATGTGGAGGGCGGTAAGCTGTATGGTTCGCACCACTTTTGGGATTGAGCGGTATTTAGTCGGGAGCCAACGATTCTGTTGATGGAATGACGTGTGGCGGAAGTACGGGATGAAAACCGCCAGGTGATCCTGCATTAAAGCGCAGTCATTAGGGGGGGCGCGATATCAACATCAACCGTAGGATGATGGGGGCGTGATCGGATGGCTGACGGGAGATGTGGTGTGGTGGAGTTTAACTACGGTGGGCCCGACATAATTAGGAGTTAATAAATCATATCGGGGGTGTTATGATTAGATGAGGGGTTCTTAATTAACCATGGGAATTAATTAATCCTGATTAATGTAGCGGAGGGGTTAGGATGTTAACTAGTTATGGGTTAACTAGTTAATCCTATTTAAGTATGACTTATGGTTATAATTAACCAAAGGGGCGGGATATATAGTGATTTGGGGGTTTTTTAATATATTTAAATAATACGGGAAAAGGGTAATTTCTATTCAGGAGTTATATAATATAAGTTAGAAATTAATATGAAAACATGTAATGAAAAAGTGCTAAAACATTAGAGTGTATATTTAACTTAGGCTTAAGTGGAAAAAGGGGTTCTCATGTGATATTGTGTATTTTTCCTAAGTAACATAGGATTTTACTTAGGAAAAGACTTATGAAATTAAATGAATGGTTTATGGATGATTCTAAGTACTTAGGCTTGTTAAATTATTGGGGCGAGGGTTCGATCCCTCCAGAAGTCAGAGAAATGCTCTGAGCCCCTCGAACTTAGCAAATAACTTAGGGCTTAGGGGAAATTAGTGAATAATTAGGGAAAATGAGAAGGGGAGTTAATCATAGTGACTTTGCTTTGCTTGTGATGTCTTCAATGTAGTGTATTCCTTTGTCTTATGATGAAAAATGAAAGATTAACACATTTAGAGACATTATTCATCACATATGATTCTGCAATATCATCTACCTACCCTACCTACTTTAACCTAGCATTTTTTCTTCTTTATTTGGGTGCACTTAGACTGGCAAACCCTTATCAAATCTTTCTTTTCTTTTACATGGCAAGCCTACCTAAGTCTACACTTATTACATCCAAGGGCTCAGATTAAACTGTTGAGCTCCTTTTATTTACTCTACCTATCTACTTGTCTACCAATATTACGCTGTTTGGTCAGATATTTATTCTCTATTTCTACAACATGAAATTGAAATATGAATTAGCCAAGTTTAAACAGTTTGACTATTCATGAATTGTGGCATAACTGATAAGATCCACATAATTGTTTATTACACAAAGTGAAAAAGTAGTGGCATTTAGACTTGCACACTTTCCTGGTCTATCTTTTGTTTGGGGTTCATTTTCTTTCATTTTTTGACCATCTTTATTCTTTTTACCCTTTGATTTTTCTTTTAGGGTATACCCTCTTTACATTTTTTAATTTTTTTGACTTTTTTGAAAATATGGAAAACCTTTGCAACAAGAAAAAGTATGAACATATTACATAACTCATCAAGTCAATCATAACATATGATACCTATTGGTATAGGGGCCTAACACTGGGGTCCTTGGAGGTCTGCCATTGTGAATATTCAACTGTAAGGGGATGATCCTCAGCAACCAGTGTGATTTATGTGCCTTCCAGTGGGCACCACTTCCACATAGCTAAGGCGACAATGAGATATTCATAAATAAAATAATTTTCCCTCTTGTAGACATCTTCACAGGATTTGAAGAGCTAATTTAACAAAAAACTGCACCAGTTTGACTATGCACCTTGTACACAAGCTTTCGCAATTGAGATAGTGTCCAATGTGCATTCACCCCTTAAGAAATGACGCATGAGATTTCTAGCGATTATATAACAACTGAACGTAAGGGATACTTTACTGCCACGTTGAGTCTCATACTTGTTGAAATAATTTCTGTCACTCGTCTTCTTTCCTTGCTTTGAAGTATTCTAGAATGTAGTTTCCACCGCAACTCCTGCAACAAACAACCTTTTGAGTATGTGAATATCAATGAAATGGATTAGATATTCCTTGTCAATCCATAGAGATCCTCCATGCATTATGCTAATGAAGAACTTGGTACATTGCATCGCTGCTCTCGTAGTGTCGAACACTGGTAGAATCTGCAGATTTAGTAGAGTCGATCTCTGTAGGCATCTGAAGTCTTCTTTAACTCTCTACGAATGGCTTTAGTCAGATTTGGTAACAACTTATATATAAACTTCACACTTGAGCACTGGAAAATGGAATGATTTTGATAGATCATTATCCATGAGTTGCGCCTTATCGTATTTGCCATAGAAGGGCTCAATTTTAGTGGCTCTAGAGTCTCGTTCGGTTGTTGGAACAAAGATTATGGTCTCAGTCATTGTTACATTATGGAAACTATACACAATAGATACACGGGGGCTTGAATTTGGGATAAGGGTCGGGCAAATTCGACACAAAATCCAAACTGGGAAATTTGACCTCCTATGCTTGCTTATGAGGAAATTATCATTGCCATGCAAACTAAATAGAAATATCCAACACAACATTTATGACTAGACACTTAACTAATTAATATGGTAACTTTCCATACTTGATTCATGGCAATAACGATGAATGTCCTAGATGACGCAAAAAACTGAAAAAAGGAGGGTGGGGATGATGGGAAATTATGATTATATGATAGCATGTTCCTAGAAGTTGATGAAAAAATCGTGTCATGGGTATTAGGTGAGAGATTTAGCCCAAATTCGAACTGAAGTAGGGAATTATTATTAATTATTCTAGATAAGAAAAATCACACAAGTGACTTCCCAACCACAAGCAGTTACAGAGGGATGCACTCGCTTGATGCTACAAAAAGAACTAACAGAAATTTATTTGTAACCGACTTGACTGAAATATAGTTGTTACTTAATAATATTTGTTTTTAATATATTAATATATTAATATCATAGTTTAAATATTATTGTTCAAATATATCCGTTACTTGAAATTATGTCTCTACATTGCTCTCTATTTAAGCCTTTTCCATGGTTTGCCTCTTCATCTGGTCCTGATGATGAACCACACTTGTTGGTCCAAAACATGTTGGCCAAAATTTTAACTTATGTGGTTTCTACTGAAAGACTTTTCTTAATTCATTATGGATCATAGAAGCTTGAATACATAAAGAAACTAAACTAACTGATGCAGCTGAAGATACTAACACATTGAAATAACTGACTGACTCTACCTAGACCTAACTATGATTCCCTTTTAGAGATCAAATCATTTTGATGTAGAAGAAGTTGTGCCATGGAAGGGCTTCAGGCGTACGCCATTAACCCAACCAGGCAATAGGAATCCATCCAGTTGTGTGAGCTTGACAAATCTTGATTATTTTACTTTCGCGACAATGACTGGTCCTAAACAATGCATTCTAAAATTTCCGGGATATTTTAGCAACTTACTATCATATAGGAGGACTTGATCCCCAACTGCAAAGGATTTTTTCTTTATGTGTTAATCATCCCATGCTTTCTGACTCTCCTTATTGACAATGTGGTGGAAATATGCTAGAAATCTAGCTTCATCCAACTCCCATAGTTCGTCCAAGCATTTTGTTATTGATTCATCTTCTGTCATGTGAGTAGCCCATGCAATGAAGAGGTTGGGGATGATGAAATTGATGGGTACTACAAATTTTCATCCATAAACAAGATGTAAGTGTTGGCATTATGTTTCTGGTATGGTTATATGTTACAGATGTTGTACTTGATGGCAACACCCATGGCATGGCTCTCAATATGATGATAATTAAAAAAAAAAAAAAAAAGAGTTTATTTCATGTGGAGAAAAGCTCACGGAATTTTATGCAGAGAAAAGTTTATTTCATG
>APFE030413510.1:397711-469253 GCA_000404065.3 Pinus taeda | reverse complement strand
GCATTCGAAGACAAAGCATATACCGATCAAATATCATTTTCTTCGGGAACAAGTTCTTGAACAAAAGGTCAAGTTGGAGTATGTTCCTTCTAAGGAACAAGTTGCTGATATTCTCACCAACCCATTGCCCAGGGAGGCCTTTGAATACCTCAGGCACAAGCTGGGGGTTGTTGATGCATCATCATGTTGAATCTCTTTTGATGGTTGTCCGTACAGGTTCAGGGGGAGCATATAATGCATTATTGGCATTATGGAGGATGTGCAGAAGGAGATCTTGGAAGTAGCTACAATATGTCTTTATCTCTTTCATGGTGGATTATGGTTCTTCATTGCAGATCTGGTTCATATTCAGGGGGAGCATAACCCTTTGCCCTTGATGTCAAAGGGGGAGAATGAAGCTGAATATTTTGAGGTTGCCATCAAGTCCAAAGGGGGAGATTGTTGGCATTATGGTTCTGGTGTTGTACTTGATGGCAACACCCATTCATTTTGATAAAAATAAAGAAGTACGCAGGAGAACAGTTCAGGAGGTGCGTACCCGCAGGCATGCCATGCAGGGACCGCGTCCAAATACGCGGATTATCCATCCATTAGGTGCGTACCCCAGTGCACACATTCCAAGGCAGTTAAGCGCCCACACGTGGGGTTTCTCATGGTATTTAGCCAACAGTATTGGGTTATCATGGTTTTGGTCTGTGGTATTGCTTATTTTATTATTATTATTGAGCCCCTTGATCCTTGATTTGAGGAAGAGCTTGCCTACATAAAGCCAAGGAGATCATTTGGCTTGGGCATCTTTTGAGTGATTGAATATCTTAAGATCTGATTTATTTGGGTTCTTGGTCTTAAAAGATTGATCTATAAAGGAGAAGTTAGAAGCGAATCTGCGAAGGGTGATCTTTTGAGCGCGAGTTCAAATCTGAGCATCTGACTTTATTTCAGCCCTTGGTCGAGGTACGCAGAAGCGCCGAAGGCTCAGTGCGTGGGTACGCAGAGGCACCGAAGGTTTAGTGCGTGGGTACGCAGGAGCGCCAAAGGTTCAGTGCGTGGGTGCACAGGGGCGCTGAAGGTTCAGTGCGTGGGTACACAGGGCGGCAGAGGTTCAGGTGCGTGCTTTCTGTAGCAGCACGCGGCGCGATTATTATCTTGGGTGCGTACCTGCTGTGAAAGTACGCGGCGCGATAGTGCAATTGGGTGCGTACTATACGCAGATCAGTGAAAGGAGAAGTGCGTGGGCACGCAGTTCAGCAGAAGAAGATCTGCGGGTATATGCAGTGAGACAGAGGGTGAAGTGCGTAGCAACGCAGGCCAGTAAAAAGAAAGCTACGTATCTGATTTAAGATCTTCTGTTGGTTGAATTTTTCTGTTGATAAGATGTTCTGGTTTCTGTTCTGTTATTGTTGATCTGGTTACTACAGCTGTTTGTATAGTTTACATGTACTTGATGTATATGGATCCAGTTTGAAAATTTATGAAAAGTGGTCCTTGAAAAGAAGTAGGGGGTTGTAGCTCCCTTCCAGGAGAGACTGGAAAAACGAGAGAGAGCTGTAGCTCTCTGCAGGTTGCAGCCTGCGTACTGGTAAAGGACTGCACCAGTACAAGACCATTGTAAAAGGAGTTTCTAATTGAAAGAAAATAGAGACATATTGCAGTAGGTGGTTTTTCACCCACATTGGGTTTCCACCTTATATCTGGTGTTCTTTGATGTGACTGTCTGCTTTTCTTGTTCATGCTCATTATTTATGGTATTGGTATGAAAAAATAATTCAAAGTATAAATAAGGAAGTTTTGGTAAAAGAATTAGATAATACTGATTCACCCCCCCCCTCTCAGTATTATTGTCAACAGTAAGGGTGCATCTTTGTGCAGGTGCTTGAATGTTGTACGATAAGCCCATAATGTGGCCGACGCTCATTCATCCCAGTCGTCCTGGTTAGAAGCGCATATCATGGTGAGGCCCCTTTTTAAGATTTTGTTAAAAGCTTCCACAACACCATTTTCGTGAGGGTGATATGTGATCCTCTTATGGTGTTGGATCATAAAATTCTGCAACAATGAAGCGACTATATTATTAATGAAGTGGGTCCCCAGGTCACTTGTGAGGCCTTGAGGGCACCCAAACTGAGTGATCATATTTTCAAAGATGAACTTGGTGGCAGTGTCTATAGTGTAATCTTTAACTAGTGTAGCTTCAACCCATTTGGTTAGGTAATTTTTGGCAGTGATAATGTACCTGACATGGGAGTGATGCGCTAGAGGATTAATGGGTCCCCCAAAGTTGACCGGCCGTTTCTCAAACATCTGCAATGCCTATGTCGACTGTAAGGGAAGTTCATCCTGATGCAATGGATTTCCCACATATTTGTAGGTTTTAACCCCATACAAAAATTACCTACATACAAATTCTAAAAAAATAGAAAATAAACAATGGTGAGAGCATAAAGCATAAAACATATATACACAGAGATTTTCCCTTGGATCCCAAAACCGGTACTACTAGATTGATTTTTCATTATATTCCTTTCAATGTTACAATACATA
Organism: Pinus taeda; assembly: GCA_000404065.3. NCBI lineage: Eukaryota > Viridiplantae > Streptophyta > Pinopsida > Pinales > Pinaceae > Pinus > Pinus taeda. The sequence continues at coordinate 466,712 of APFE030413510.1, read as the reverse complement.
TATATACATGCCAAAGCATCCATAAACCCCAATCCATTAACCCTGGATTAGAACATAACTGTAGTGCCCTTGACTAGATCTACAAAATACTAGGGATAGAAAACCATCATGCTCAAAACCATGTGTGAAATCCATGCACAAAACCATAGGTAGGTCTGCTCACCTAATATAGGGTCTAAAGTTTTTTTCTCGGGGTGTTGCCCCAGACCCCATGTAGGGGGTATACTGCTCCCCTGCATATCCCCCGACAGGGGGGGAAACCACCCCCCTATGACCCCCTCTGCTACGCCTAGAGAAATGTACAGAGAGACCTACCACCCCCCCTGTGGCCCCCTCGCATGTGGGGTAGTTGTGGAAAGAATATAACACACACCCAACAGTCTCCCACTTGTTGTTTTCTTTCCATAAGGGGCCACATGAGAGCTTTGTCATTGATCCAGCCCCACAATGCCCATTGTTTCTCTACACTAGGAGAAATTCTTAGTTCTCACAAACTTAGTCAATGCATCTACGTTATTCTTCAAAGTGTCCACCTTTACCAACAACACCATTTTGTCATCAACCATATCCCTCACAAAGTGATACTGAACATTAATGTGCTTTGTCTTTGAATGATAAGCATGGTTCTTTGCCAAGAAAATTGCACTTTGGCTGCCACAATCTATCCTTATAGCTCGTTGTACTAACCCCATATTTGAACACAATATCTGCAACCAAAATTATTCCTTGCTTGCATGAGTGGCTTCCATGTATTCTACCTCTGTAGTTAAAAGTGCCACTACAGACTGCCTCTTACTCATTCAACTGACTTCACCTCCAAATAGGTTAAACACTTACCACTTGTAGATCTTCTTTGATCCAGATCTCCAGCCCTGTCTACATCAATGAAGCCATGGATGTCCAAAAAACTATCCAATCATATAATTCCTTGATAGCACAAACCATAATCACTAGTGCCACACAAATACCTGAAAACCCGCTTCACTGTTGTCCAATGCTCCTTCCCTGATTTTGACATAAACCTGTTCAATATGCCCACTGCATATGCATTGTTTGGTCTAGTACAGACCATTAAATACATTAGGCTATCGAATGCACTTACATACGGAACATGGGACATGTTCTCTTCCTCTTCTTGTCTCTTGGGACACTATTCAATAGGTAACTTTACACCTACAAGAATAGGAACCTTCATCGGTTTACAATCCTTCATATTAAAGCTCTGCAGTATTGTCTCGACATACTTCCTCTAGTTTAACTAGAGCTTCCTCTTTGCCTAATCTCATTTAATTTCCATGCCAAAAATATAGTTTGCAGCACCAAGATCTTTCATGTCGAATTTGGAGGATAATTGGGTGTTCAAATCCTGGATAATTTCTTTTTCATTTCCAACCGGTAACATATCATCTACATACAAGACCAGATAAATAACATGATCACCAATTAATTTAAAATACACACAGTGATATGCTTTTCTTCTAGTGAAACCAAGTCCCCGTATAAATGTATCAAATTTCTAATACCACATGCTTGGTGACTATTTTAACCCATATAAAGACTTTTTTAACTTGCATACCAGTTGTTTCTTACCCTTCACCGCAAAGCCTTCAAGTTCCATCAACATAGGTGGGCGCGCAAACTGCGTTGTCTTGGCTACCCAGCTCTCGTTCGACGCTGGGGACTTCCAAACTATAAGCACATCTATCTTCTACATTCACGTAAGTTTCTAATAGTCTTTTGATGTGTACTCCACCATTGTGTAGGTGTCGTGCACAACGCCCATTCTAATGCACCGTACTGCTGCTATTCCGGTACTGCACTTTCAAATTTGTCTGTGAATTCATCCACCACTGTTACCCCATCATAGGTTAGCAGTTCCCTTGCTTATGTCATCACACACCGCAGTGATCTAATCATCATGTTGTAATTCAGTGTTGTCACTTCGTGTAACCGGTTCTACGACCGTTCTACTTCTTCATCTGAATCTGAAGTACAGGAACTGTCATGTTCCCACGAGATTCTCCCATCTACAGTCAGGTTCACCGAATCCTGGACTTGCACCGTTATCTGCTAAATGCAATCTATCTCATTGTTGTTGTCATCGTCACGCACAAGTTTAGTGTAGCGTGCTCCTTCGGCTGGATCTAGCGGCTACTATGCGTAGGGACTTTTTCTCGAATATCATCTTCTGCTTCTTTAGGTTGATGACTCCATTCATATCAGTGGCCCAGTCTATTCCTAGCAACGCGGGATAAGGATTGCTATCATCAACAATCTCTATCACTTCAAAGTCCGTCTGCGTGCTCGCGCCTTCGATATCAACTGTTACCCCTTGCAACCTCCCCATGGGCAAAATATTTTGGTGGTTCACCATTCGTAATTGAATAGGGGAACACTGTAACATGAGCCTACCCATGTGTTCCCATGTCTGCTTAGGTAACACATTTGCATCGGACCCTGGGTTCAAGATTACCTGATCCATTTTGTATTCACCAATCTACGTTGTCAATCTCATTTCCCTCCCAGTGTGCAATGTATGCTTTCCTAGTTTTTAGACTACACGCGGTTCACCCGACCTTGTGCACCTAGTGATCAACTCTTATAGTCATTTAACTACCCTATTATTGCACAACAACTTCATGCATGTCTCTAAAATGGTAGTAAGCATAGAAGGATCCATTCCTGGCTTTGGTTGATCGTTACTACCTGAAGTAGAGGCCTCCGCGAAGCTCTTCTTAGCTTCCATGAACGTCTCCTTTGTGCATTCCAAGTCAAACCCAGGGTCCTTTATAGGAGCCTTGCAAACCCATGTATCTTCCTCGGGCTGCTTCCTCTTATCTTCCCCTTTGGTTGCACCAATTCTGAGCATCATGTTCACATTTCGGGGGGTTCAAATTTCATCATTTGGATGTTTTGAGTCAAAGGGGACTGCAGTACCCCTTTCTCACGCACTTGTGTTATTAAAATAGAGAAATCTATCATTTCATGATCAAATTGATCGCAATATGAACAAGACATTATCTTTGGATTAGTACAATTGCGAGCGTAGTGTCCTGGTCCTCTACAATTACAACAGATTAACTATCCGCGACCCCTTCCTAGCGCCATTCCTCCTCATCCTCGACGTTGGCACTGAAATCCAGCACGCACCATCCCTGTGGCTGAGTCAAGGCCTCGTGTTTCTGTCTGCATTCTATAGGGTGGGGTCCGATCCATCATTAACTCGTAGCTACGATAGTTATGCTCGTCATGGCCTACTGATCTACAGAAATTACAAAACAACTGCTAGGGAGTCTGGGTATACTTCTACAACAAGTGACAGTTATCCGTCGTGTGTTTTCCTCCTATCCGACAGATTGCACACCATGACGCAGGTGTTTCACTCAGCCCTGCTTGTGCCTTCGGTCTCAACGGAATTGGTCCCCCTCCTGCCAAGTAGTTCGCGAATACCAGACAATGATCCTTATCGTGGCCCTGGCCTTTGCATTTTATGCACCATACTTCCTCGCGTGCCTTTGGCCACGGTGCCCTATCCTGCTTCAAGCTCTTCATTTCTAGGCATAGATTCTATAGTTTCACCTGGATTTGTTGAACTCCCAGCCCCAGATCCTGTATTGGTGTCTCATGCAACCTCATCGCCATTTCCAATGCTTCGGCCTAGGTTGAAAGCTTTTGCTGTGACAGCGATGTCTTTAGGTGTGGTGTCAAAGACGCCACGAACCATGCGTGGTGTTGTGCATCTGTTAGCATCATATTAGCCTGACGGATCGTACTCTTTAGCTGCTGATCGAGATCCTAGGGGGTTTCGCTTGGAGGCATCGTGATCTCTTTAAATCCGATGATTGACTGCGTCTCTGATTTCGGCCAGTTAAATTCTCTGTTTAGCGGATTCTAGATCTCTGCTATTCCTGCATTTGGGTGATCATTTGAGTGATTAATATACCATGTCAATGCGCGATCCTATAGCAAGCTCACCAATGTAGCCTTCTTAATGTTATCATCTGTAACCCCTTGTGCTTCCCACACTGCTCTTACCACGAACTAGAATTGATCCGGATCCTCATTCCCATCTCCTCTCACCATGGGTAGCTTGATCGCGCTTGCCATGCTGAACTACGGGTTTGGTGGAGGTGTGGTGGGTGAGGATGGAGGTGAAGGAGGTGAAGGAGGTGGTGGCATAAGTGGAGGTGGTAACTGCAGAATGTGCTGCCTTATCAAACTGACCGCACTTCTCGGAGAGGCTCGAGCGAGCTCTTCCTCACTCTCTCGCGAAGGTGAAATCAAGGGATTGTTTCCTAATTCCCCACTACCTTGGTATATCCTTCCGCTTTGCATCGTTCCAAACATTAATGTATTCACATCACCCGTTTTTCACATAACACCATCTTAATCAAGGTATTCAGGGATTTAATGTACCAAACTCACGGTCCCTTGAGAAAACGTCGCTCTGCTTTGTTATAGCTCATGGTCATGTCTATCACAAACCCAGTGATAAATCCCCCTATTTTGATTTGGTGAATGAAATTGTTCATGTTTTTATTCATTAATTTCAGCAAAAAAAATAAAAAATTCCTGTGTATAAGTAATCACAATAATTTCTAGGTTAATAACACCTTTTGGGTAGTGGAAATTTCACAAGTACTACCACGCAACATCCACACGTAGTCTACATGGCATTGCCAAATCACCACAATGTGGGTCCATGTCATCATGGTACTACCACATGGCATTGCCACATCATCACAATGTGGGTCCATGTCATCATGGTATTACCACATGGCACCCATGTGTAGACCAAGTGGAAGTACCACATAATCACAACATGGGTCCCATCGAGTCCTCAGCCTATGTGTTTTGTGGGGTTTTTTCTGTTACAAGAATTTTTGGTTGATGCCCAACCCAATGGGGTCCACAGGCCCACGTCACATCAGAATAACATGACCCTCCATTGACGCTTACTTTTCTTTTGTGAACAAGCCTTAAGATTAAATGGTGGGTGGTCTTTCGACGACCAATTTCCCATGCCAGAACCATGGTTAGTTCTACCATCTCCTTGTCAACTCTTATTTCAAGTTTAAAAAATGTTTAATGGTCATGGTGGTGGCTGATGGCCTGACAATAGGGCTCCACTCTGGAACTGTGGCATAGTTATTGGATCCCATACCCTTGGATCAAACTGCATTTCAAGACATATGGCCACCCACCACATCCAACCTTGTACTAATGTATATACCCTCAACCAAATCTATATCCTCGAATCCCAGATGCAACCATTCATTGGTGAAGTAATCAAGACTCAACTACATATGGCCTACCATAAGAGTTGGCGCCCCTACCACACCCTAGATGCCTAGATATTGAATGTGGGCTATGTTTCTTAAAGGAAATTCGGCCAGATGGAATCCGAATAGCATTTCACTATGTGATTGCTACTATTTTTCATGCTTTATGTGAATTCAAATTGTAGTGCACATATTTTCTACAATAATTGTAGTGCTGCAATTAGACTTGAACATTAGTGTGAGTGATCCATTCTTTGACTATTAGCAAACCTCCATCTACTATTGTAATACACATTAGGGATGTTGGCATTGGTGTAGGTGTTGTTGTGCCTTTATGCAAGTGTTGGATATTGGTTCTAGTGTTAAGCGTGGCATCGATGCATAACCTATTCTTGTGTTGGTATAGATGGTGCAAAACTCCCCCCTCGCCACCCCCACCAACCCCCCCCCCCCCCCACAACCCCAATTCTTTTTTGAAGTTGTGCACATATCAATAATCTTTTGATTTGGTAAAATCCATGATCCTATGAGTTGTTGGTCCCCATCAAATGAAAAATCAAAAAGGGAAACTAAATCTTATTCTATTATGTGGTATTATATTTTTTTCTTATAGGAAAATTCCCTTTATTTTATAAAGACAAACTATACCCAATTGGTAACTACCTTTGTTTTGTAGAACTATTTTACCTCAACTCAGTGTCATATTTGTAGCAATCCCCTCAAGATATGTAGTAATAATTTCATTTTCGTCTTGATTTAATACCTATGATTGAAAGGGCTTTAGAAAAGTTGTGTTGAATAGAAGATGAATGCTCCTATAAAGTGACAAGGCTGGCCAAAACTTATTATGTTGTATTTTCTTGAAAATGGTGGATGACTATATTTGAGAGGTTTTAGCTTTTGATTCTTCTATTTGAAGCACAATTTTTGAATGTAAATACAGGTCTTGTGCTCTTGTTGGAATTGATATTTCAATTTTGTGTTGTTCATGTTAGGCATCTTGCTTTCCTCCACTTTTTTCCAAAGCATCCAACGATTTTTCATAATTTTTTAGGTATAATACAATAAATTGAATTTCTTTCCCATGTGTAACAAAGTTCCTTTATAATCATTGTCACAACTACTAGACCCAATTTGACTAGAATAGGCCAGTAGGTAGAAGTCAAAGATAAACCTCAAAAGGAAAAGTGCCAATTGCAACATGCAAGCACGATTCTAGTTATGCTACACATAAGGGATGTTGAAATCCCAACTTTTCAGGTCTTGTGATTGAAAATGTGTTATAATTGAACATAGTGTGGTTCACTACCTCATTGTGTCCATTCATCTCTAGGTGGAAGACAATATTCTTTTTCAACTTCTTGTTTATCAATATTCATAGGGATTTCTAAAATAACTCAAGAATCCAGTGTCTTTGCTAGAGAATATTTGAATATTGTAAGCCAAAACACACTTATAATTTGTTGAAGAACAATTGTTCTACATGTTGCACATTGATAATTTACTTGTAAGGAATCATTATAACTGTAACACCCTCCTCCCACATTTACCCAATTTAATCAATCCATTGGGGTAAACATGTGACGAGAGAATACTATGATCTAATTCAACTCCCCATGTACAATTAAGGAAGTGGAATCGACAAAACACAACCAACATGGCCTTCTACACATGTTGTATAACCTCTAGGAGCCAACTAACCTTCCCAGGTGACCAACCTTGAGGTAACCCAACATCTTGTTGACCTAGAGTTTAAGTCACTCACATGAGATGTGCATGCATGTGACTAGGGCCCTCCAATCACTCTCACAGCAAGGGAATACAAATGACTATGGTCTTTTTCAGCTAGTTTAGAGCCAACCACCTGAGATTTTGTGCCACCTTTTCAGGGTCAAGTCTTAGGCCACCGCCTAGAACTTCATGAAACTTCAAGAAATGAAAAAGTAACATTGAAACAATGATATAAATGTAAATACTTGAATAAAGACTTGACTAGACCCCTACTAACCATGACAAACATTTCATCAAACATGTCACAAATATATATTCTACCGGTCATAACAATATATCTTAACATAGGGGTCTCATACTTATCTAAGAATCACTAAGAAGCATTGATTGCTTATCACATTAGCTGTATTATCATCTATTAGGTTGTATATTCATTGTTCATTCATTTACAAATCAAAACATGATGAGAGCCATACATCACCATTGTTGTAAAACATACGCATGACCAATATATAAACAACATAAATAATAAGGATACAACAACCATAGAATCCAATTATAAACTAGTACAGTTACACCTGAAATACCAAGGAGAATGAACTCTTATTAATGAATGCAAAAGCCAACTAGGTTTGGGACTTCCATGAACCACCCAACCATAGATTGGTTGAAAAAAATATTTCTTTAAGCTAATCACCCTTATGCCATATTCCAAGCATGAATGTGGGACTCATAACCAAAAAAAGAACCGAATGCGTATGGATGCCATCATATTTCTCCACCTACATTGTGATGAATTTTATTGTCTTGTAGTCCCTAAGCTTTACCACAATCCATAGTTCGATTCAGGGATCACTAGGCCATAATCGAGGCACCACCCTCGAGGCTTTACCGTATATCCCTCCATTCACCGACCAAGGATTCCTAGGCCTAATCAAGGGAACCCACCTCTAGGCTTTACCATATATCCCACCATTCACCGGTCGAGGATTCCTAAGCCCACTGAGGCAATAAAAAAGTTGGCTTTACCGCAACCCACAGTCTAGTTCAGTGGCTACTAGATTGTGGCTTTACCGCAATCCACAATATGGTTCAAGGATCACTGGGCCATGTGTTCTTCCTTTCATAGATCCACCTCACTCAACTTTAAATCCATTTGGCAATCCAATTCCACCAAAAATTGAGAACCAATCACCTCAAGGCTATCTAGAAATGGTATGGATAGGATGAAAAACATGGTCACACCTAGTAAAACCCATGCCAATGACAAGAAGAGAACCAAGAACACACATTCATAACCTTGCATGCCAAAACTAGCAAGGAAATCACACATGAAAATCAATAACTACAAATAATCCCACTGTAGATGTTAGATCTTGCTCTTCCTTGCATGATCCTTGCTTTCCTTTGCCTTCTTTTCTTTTCTTGATCCAATGCTAAAGTGCTCCAAGAAAACTCTAAGTGCCCAAGAATGAGAGAGAGAGAGAGCTCCAAAAATAAACTGACAAAAGGTACCAACTGATCCTCAGAATTCTGATTATTAATGAGGCCTCTATTTTCTTCAATTTTCCATTATTTTCCTTCATTTTCATCCTCACATGCAACCTGTGACCTTTCACCTTCATTTTCTCCTAATTTCCATTATTTTTCATAAATAAAATTTCAAGTAATGCCTCATGCCTTTCCAAAGGCTTTTCCATTTCCTTTTCCAACTTCCTTAGGCATAATAAACCAAATGAACACGCACACTAGGATGTTTTTGCCCAATATTAAGCTTAGAATAAGTGTCCCATAATCGTGGTGATTATTTGGCCTTTATTAACTTTTATTACATAGAATTTTTACCAGGGTTGTTACAGAACCCTCCCCCTTGGGGGAACACCGTCCTCAATTTTCAATGACACCTACAACCAAGAAGATTGTTGTAAGAAAAAAACATTTAGAAGATCAACCTGTTGAATAGAAAACCAACATGACAACATAATAACATGAAAACATAATGAGATGACACCCATACTTGTTATTGGAGCTTTATAACATACCTCATGGCGATATTTACATCCATATACATATGTACATAATCCAAAGAAACATCACACCAAAACATATACTAAAAACACTCACTCAACTAGCGAATAAGGAAGGATACATAGCCCACATTTGATCTACCATCTCCCATGTAGCTTCATCGAGCCCTGAGTGCTTCCATTTCACTTTAACTTGCCCAATTGCTCGGTTCTAGAGCATGAGCATCTTTCTCTGCAATATACACTATGGTTTCGGATGGAATTCTCCATCTAGATCCACCTGCAATACAAACCAGTCAATAACATGATTAACATATTTAACATACTTCTTAAGAAATGAAACATGGAAAACATCATGGAATTTCATTGTCAGAGCTAGTGCAAGTTGATAGGCTACTCGTCCAATCCTTTCAAGAATCTTGAAAGGTCCACAAAACTAAGGTGCCATCTTGGCACATGATCCAATCCGCAAAAAAATCTTCTTTGGCTTGATGTGCAAATATACTTGTTCCCCAACTCAAAACTCCTTAAACAACCTATTTCGATCTATACAGATTTTCTACATGTCATGTGTTGCCTTTAGATTCTTCTTGATTACCTGCATTTCCTATTCCATCTCTGCCAACATATATGGTTCAATCAATAACCTGTTCACTGGATCACTCCAATTGATGGGAGTCTTACAACTCTGCCCATACAATGCCCCGAATGAACTCATCCTCAAATATTCCTGATACCCATTGTTGTAAGCTAACTCAACCAATGGAAGATATTCTTCCCACTTCCACTGCTGATGCATCACATACATCCTCAGCATGTCCTCCAATATCTTGTTGACCCTCTTTGTTTTTCCATCTATTTGCGGACGATAAGATGTACTAAAGTCCAACTTTGTTTCTGATCCTAAAAACAACTCCTTCCAAAACTTGGAAGTGAACTTAGCATCCCTTTCTGACACAATATTCTTTGGAACACCATGCAATATTACCACATATATGATGAAGGTTTGTGCTACCGCTACCTTTGTTAACTTGTCCACCACAACCATGATGGAATCATGCTTTCTAAATGTCCTAAAAAAAATTGTGATGAAATCCATGGAAATGGCCTCCCATTTCCACTTTAGAATTGTAATTGTCTATAGCAGTCCGCCTACATGCTTGCATTCTCCTTTCACCTCCTAACAGTCTAAACATCTAGCCACAAAATCTACTACATCCTTCTTCATATTCGACCAATAATAAAAATTATTAATTGTTGTTAATGTATTTTGAAACCATGGGTGACCTAAATACGGTTTCATATGAAACTATCTTAAGATAGCCTTCTTGAGCTCACTATTGTATGACACATATATCTTGTCCCTAAATCTGATCAAGCCATCTACCATAAAAGGATAGTCCACATATTGACCACCTATACCCTTATGTAACCTATGCATAAGATCCATGTATTTGTCATCCTGCTGACCTACCTATAAGATCTGACCCTGTAAGTCTGTCCCATAAGAACTCATAGTTGTTATATGATTCACCTATATCCGCCTGCTAAGAGCATCTGCAACTTTGTTCTCTTTACCCTTGTTGTACCTGATCTCAAAGTCAAACTCACTAATCATGGCCAAACATCTAGCTTACTTGGAATTCAAGTTTGGTTGATCGAACAAGTATCTCAACCCACTGTGATCACTCACCAATACAAACCTCATGCTAAGAAGATAGTGCCCCCACATATTCAATGCATGGATGATCGCTTCCAAATCAAGATCATGTGTCGGGTAATTTAGCTCGTGCTCATTCAGTTTCTGTGACTCATAGCACACTACCTATCCTTCCTGCATAAGGACTCCACCAAGTTCTATCTTGTAAGCATCTATGCATACCACAAATTATTTGTCTGGATCTACAATATTTAACACTGGAGCATTTGTCAACAACTACTTCAACCGTTCAAAACTAGATGCAGATTCCTCTGTTCATTCAAATTTATTACCTTTCCTCTGCAATGACATAATATGATATGCAATGTGATATAAGTTCCCGATGAACCTCCTATAATAACCTGCTAACCCCATACATGACCTTATCTCATCCAAATTTCTAAGAGATTCCCATTCCATGATAACACTTATCTTCTTTGTATCCACGACTATACCTTCCTTGGAAACAACATGTCCCACGTAATGTACCTTTGTCTGAAAGAAACTGCATTTTCTAAGCTTGGCATACAATTGATGCTCTCTGAACAATATCAATACTACTCCTAAGTGCTCAACATGATCTTCCTCATTTTTAGAATATATCAAGATGTCATCAATGATTACAATAACAAACTTGTCTAGATAAGGACACAACACACTATTCATCAAGCACATAAATGTAGTTGCAACATTAATCAAACCAAATGGAACTACAAAAAACTCATAATTACCATACCTGTCTTAGAAAGATGTCTTGTATATGTCCTCTTCCTTGATGCATACCTGTTGGATCTCAGATCAATCTTTGAGAATATTGCTACTCTATTCAGCTGAACAAACAAGTAATCAATCCTCGACAACGGATATATATTCTTGATGGTTAACTTGTTCAACTACCTATAGTCAATGCATAGCCTAAGAGTACCATCGTTCTTCTTCACAAACAATATCTCCTGCACCCTAAGGTGATACACTTGGTCTAATGTATCCCTTGTCAAGCATTTCCTTCAATCGCAACTTCAACTCTACTAACTCTGGAGTGTTGATCATGTATGGTGCCTTCGATGCTAGTGCTACCCCCGGTACCAACTCAATAGAAAAGTCTACTTCCCTTGAGGCGGAAGCTACGAAATATTTATGGGATATACATCCTAAAACTGTTGTAAGATTGGGTACCTGTTCAATACCTCTGATCCTCATCCTCCTTACCTTTATCACTAGAAATATGCACTATAAATAACACACACCCTTTTCTACGACTTCACTTTTCCTACATAGCTGTCACCATCCTAACTGATGTTTATTTCTTCTTACCACACAATATTATTTGTTCTCCATTGTCATCCAAACATTCAATAGATTTTTCATAACAATCTACCTTAGTCCCATGAAGAATAACCATTTCATACCCAAGAACATACTATATGATCCCAAAGGAAATAAATTCAAATGTGTTGATGTAGGCATACCATTCAACTCAAAAGCATACGTTCTTACCCAATGATGAACTTTCTTCTTTGTACATGTAGCCAAATTCACTAACCAAGATTCAAGATGCACTTCTTTATTCAAACCACACTTATCGACCAAGTTAGGGTTAACATAACTATAATTAGATCCAGGGTCAATCAAAATAGAAACAACTTGATCACACATCTTATCGTCCATGTCAATGATAGATGTCTGATGATCTTCTTTCCTATTATACAGTGTCACATAGATATGAGGAATGCTCTGCCCAACATCCCCAACAGTCTGCACCTCATGTGCACTATAAATTTGTAGTCTACCACCATGATGTTGGAGACAATCCCTCCTAAGATGCTCCTTACCACATGCCCAAGGACCAACACTGCAACCATCTTGTACCATCACCTATATTCAGCTATTGTGGCTAATGTCCCAGTATAGCTACATTGGAATTCTTGTATGGTGCAACATTCTCTTTCTCTTCTGGATTCTATGGCCTTCTTCTTTCCAGCTTCCATTTATCTTTACCTTTATCTTTTCCTTTCCATCATGGATAAGATTTTGTCTTACGCTTTCACTGTTCATAGCAATGCTTCAATTTCCCAATAACTTCCTCAAGTGACCGAGGCTCATCATACTCAATCTGATCTCTAAATGCTAATGACAATCCACTGAAAAATATCTAAACTTTATCTTTCTCATATTTAAGATATGGTACATACCTCAAAATCTCCAAGAACTTGATCATATTCTCCTCATCTCTCATTGATCCCATTTTGAGCTCATATAATTCCTTGGCTTTGTTGTCGTAGTGCATTTCTAACAAGTATTTATTCCTGAAGAGTCTCTTGAATTCATGCCAACTCAAGTCTTCTGTCCTGATGTCTCTAACCCATCTTACATCTTCCTACCAGATGTTTGCTTTCCTTTTAAGGCTAAAGATAGTTACTTTGGCCTTCATATTCTTTGTGTAGTGTAGTTCAAAGAACTTCTTCATCCCAAGTAACCAAGCCTATGCATCCTCCGGCTTCTTCAAATATCCATCAAAAGAAGGTGGCCTAGCTTTCTTAAACTCATCCGGAAAATATCCCCTATCACTTCTAATGTAAGGGTGATAACGATGATGATCATAGTTCCTATCAGAACCAGAACTAGGATAGTACCTATATCCATTATGTCTCCTATTTGGAGTGTCCAAGGACCTACCATCTCTAACTGTGTTATCCTTATCTATCCTGTGACCACCATGAGATATACTGGCATATTCCCCATTTGTTCTGTCCTCCTGCCCATGACTGATTTGAAGTGGTCCTTGTCTCTAAAATTCTGAAAAGCTTTGAAGAATTACTTCATTGACTTCTGCTTGTTTCTCTTGTGCCTACATTATTCTGTCATTATCTTCCTTGTATCTTCTTAATTCTTCCTTCAAACTTCTCAATGTGTCTGCTAAGTCAGAAGAATTCCTAACACCATGCTACTCATTTGATCCATAGGGAGAATCTCGGGAACTGTAGTCTACCATCTTTCTAGTCATATTTGTTGTTTTCTTCCTCCAAGTATACCAGGTCAGCTAAACCAAAATATAAACATAATCAACATACCTTAGTATAGTTCTGGGGAGGATATCTCATCTACAAGATCAACCAGATTAGCAAAATACATGTATAATTATAATCATAACAGCATATAGATATCATCCTAACCATAGTCTAGTCACCAATGCATGACCATATCAACCACATATCATGACCTCATGCATGAAAAATACAACCATATTAATGTATGATTAACAACATGTAAACATTGACATGCATAAACAATGCATCACCGACATACACTCATGACGACAACATCCAACAACAATATCATCCACTTTCACATGGTGACATGACTAAAACCATGACCAACACCATGCATATGCAATAAGCATATAGACCATAAGTATAAGGAAGACATATGTAACCGACATGAATTCATGACAAACACACCCCCCATCTAGTCCAAGGGATGAACCATGCTTTGATACCACTCTGTAACACCCTCCTCCCACATTTACCCAAGTTAACCAGTTCGCTAGGGTAAAAATGTGATGAGAGGATACTATGATCTAATTCAACTCCCCATGTACAGTTAATTAAGTGTAACCGACAAAACACAACCAACAAGACATTCTACACATGTTGCAGGACCTATAGCAACCAACCAACCTCCCATGTGACTAATCCTGAGGTAACCAAACATCTTAGTGACCTAGATCATCAGTCTCTTCCATGACATGGCCATGCATGCGAGTCAATCCCTCCAGTCACTCTCACAGCAAGGGCATGCAAGTGACTGTGCTCTTTTTCAGCTAGTTTAGGGCCAGTGACACCAGATTCTATGCCACTTTTTCAAGCCTAGGTCTCAGGCCACTGCCAAAAACTTCATGAAACTTCTGAAATGAAAAATAAACATTGAAAAAATGAAACAAATGCAAATACTTGAAAAAGGACTTGACTCGACCCCTACTATCCATGACAGACATTTTATCAAACATGTAGCAAATATGCATTCTATCGTCATAATAATAGATCTGAGCATAGAGGTCTCATACTTATCTAAGAATCGCTAAGAAGCATTGATGCCTTATCACATTAGCTACATTACCATCTATTAGGCCATATATTCATTGTTCATTCATTTACAAATCAAAACATGTTGAGAGGCATACATCATCACTATCATAAAACATACTCATAACCATCATATAAAGAATAGAAATAATGACACACTCGCCATAGAATCCACATATAAACCAGTACATTACACATGAAATACCAAGGAGAAGGAACTATTATTAATGAATTCAAAAGCCAACAAGGATTGGGACTTCCACGAACCACTCGAGCATAGATTAGCTAAACCAAATATTTCTTTTAGCCAATCACCCCCATGCCATATTCCAAGCAAGAATGTGGGACTCATAATCGAAAAAAAAACTAAATGAGAATGGATGCCATCAGATTTCTCTACCTACACCGTGAGGAATTTTATAGTCTCCTAGTCCCTAGGCTTTATCGCAATCCATAGCCCGATTCAGGGATCGCTAGGCTATAATTGAGAGACCACCCTCTAGAATTTACCTTATATCCCACCATTCACCGGCCAAGGATTCCTACACCTTATAAAGGGTACCCACCTATAGGTTCTATCGTATATCCTACCATTCACCGGTTGAGGATTCCTAGGCCCACTGAGGAAACACAAAATCTGGTTTTACTGCAACCCACAGTTCGATTTAGTGGTTACTCAACTTCAAATCCATCCAAAAATCCAGCTTCATCAAAACCATAGAACCCATGACCTCAAGGTTATCTAGAAATGGCAAGGCTAAGTTGAGAAACATTATTACACCTAGAAAAAACCATGCCAATGATAACAACAGAACCAACAACACACGTGCATAACCATGCATGCCAAAACTAGAAAGGAAATCACACATGCAAATCAATACCTGCAAATAATCCCGCTGTAGCTTCTAGATCTTACTCTTCTTTGCTTGATCCTTGCTCTCCTTTGCTTTCTTTTGTTTTCTTGATCCAATGCTGAAGTGCTCCAAGAAAACTCTAATTGTCCAATACTGTGTGAGAGAGAGAGCTCAAAAACTGAACTCACAAAAGGTACCAACTTCTCCTCAGATGCCTTTTTATTAATGAGACCTTTATTTTCTTCAATTTTCCATTATTTTCCTTCGTTTTCCTCCTCACATGCAACCTGTGACCTTTCACCTTCTTTTTCTCCTAATTTCCATTATTTTCATAAATAAAATGTCAATTAATGCCTCATGCCTTTCCAAAGCCTTTGCCATTTCCGTTACCAACTTCCTTAGCCATAATAAACCAAATGAACACCCACACTAGGTTGTGTTTGCCTGACATTCAACTTGGAATAAGCGTCCCATAACCGTGGTTATTATTTTCCCTTTATTAACTTTTATTACATGGAATTTTCATCAGGGTTTCTACAGAGATAGAAATGGATGTTTCGAAAAGTACACCTTGCACATTCTCGATGCAAAATAGGAGAAAGTTGGACTATGAGTAGGAAGAGGAGTATATAGGCCTTGCTTCTTGATGGTTGGTTTGGCAATGGCATAGGTAGTGTAGGATTTAATGTACCTCCCAACATCTTGATGAAGGTTCGGCCAATAAAAATACTTCTGCAGTACTACCACTGTTTTCTCTACTCTGAAATGTCCAACGACCCAGATGTAGTGCGCCTCCCAAATCATCTTGGCATGCTCTCTTGAAGGAACACATATATGTCCCAAGTGGCATAAAAGTGCATCCTGGAGGTGAAAATTTGGAACTTGCTTACCTTCCAAGAGTGTCTTTTATGTGCTTCGAAATTTTGGATCGCTCTCATAAAGATGCAGCCACCCCAAAGTATCGTACCCACAGGAGTCGAGCATAGTGATTAACACCATGACTGGTGGTTCGTTGAGGCAATCTAAAACATTATTAGTGTTTCCATTCTTGTACTTAATGTTCAAATGGAATTGTTGTAGGTATGTGGACCATTTTTGATGGCAATTGTTCTACAACTTCCATTGTGTTTGTATGAACTGTAGGGACCAGTGATCTGTGTGGATGACCGTTTCCTTCCCCATAATGTAATGCTTCCATTGACGACATGCTTGCACAATTGAATACATTTCTTTGTCATAGGTGGGATAATTTTGGATTGTATTTGAAAGTTTCTCACTGTGGTAAGCTAGTGGATGGCCCTGATGAGTAAGAATTGCACCAATAACATAATCAGAGGCATCTATCTCAATTTCAAATGGTTGCTGCATGTCTGGTAATGAGAGAACCCTAACACGAACCTATGGTAGAAATTGGAAAGGCCCAGAAAGCTACGGAGCTATGTTAGAGTGGTTAGGGCTGACCAATCCCTAATGACTTGTATCTTGGCTGGGTCCACTTGCACACCCTGCTCATCAATGATGTACCCCAGATATTGAACCTGGGTCATGCCAAAATTGCATTTCTCCATATTGGCACACAACTTGTGTTGTCGCAGGGTTTGGAGGACCTGTTGAATATGGTGGAGATGCTCTTCCCAACTCTGGCTAAAAATCAAGATGTCATAGAAATATTCCACCATGAATGCATTGGTGAAGGGTCGCAAGATGTCTTCCATCAATCTCATGAAGGTTGTGGGGGCATTCATCAACCCGAAAGTCACGACCAGCCATTCGAAAAGATCCTCCTCGGATTTGAAGGCAATATTCCACACATTAGTGTTCGATAGTGACCTAGTGATAACCGGACTTCAAGTCAATATTTCTAAAATATTTGGCCCCCTTGAGATGGTCCAGAAGGTCATCAATCCATGGGATCGAGTATCTATTTTGGACAATGATCTTGTTTAGTGCTTGATAGTCAATACAGATTCTCGATGTCTCGTCCTTCTTCTGTACCAATATAATCGGGCTCCCACAGACTAATGAGCTTGGACCAATGTGCCCTTTATCCAACACCTCCTGAATCTGCCTCTTGATATCATTGTTCTCCAGAATGGAGTGTCGATAGATCAGTCCATTGGGTAGAATCATGCCCAGGGTCAGATTTATGGAGTGCTTAACTTAATGGTGCAGAGGTACCCCCATAGGCGAGGTGCAAATGTCCCTATACTCCTCCATGACCAAATCCATTTGTTGTTGTTGTGCGGAGGAGCCCTGTTTGGAAGTTGTGGTCACAATCTTATTATTTCCCTCAAGGAAAATCATAAGGAACAAAAATTTCCTGGTCTGTGAAATGATCTTACTGCATTGCTTTGCAGAGATCAAAGAGATGGTGATAGGTGGGGCTATCTCCGGTATCCTGTACAACTTATTGCCCAAAGTAATAATCATATAGCGAGTAATAGACTCATATAGAACATGTCGCTTCCAAAAGCATGGTTGTCCTAATAATACATCACAAACTTCAAGAGGAGCAAAAAAACATAGTACCTTATCCATCAAGGGCTTGACATTATAGGGAGGGCAGTAGTACTAGCTGACACGAAGATCTCATCCTTGGTGAAGCCACCAGATGGTGTACGACTTTGGATGTGTTGTAGTTAGTAAACCCAACCACTTCACATCCTCTGCTGAAATGAATTTCTTTTGGCTCCCATTGTTGACAATGAACTACAACGGAGAACCCTTCACCCACATCTATGAGTGGAAGATGCATTCCCCCTACTTTGGATCTTCAGGCTCATTCTCCTGAATCTTGGCAGTGGCCACGGTGGCACTGGGATCCGAGTCAATGATGTACTCCCTTTTTCATTCCCCTTCTGAGGTTATAAATCAGAGTTGAAACATGCATCTGATTTGGAAGCCTTCAGTTCGTCCATCAATGACTGCTTGGTCTGACACTCACTTGTGTTGTGAGTGGATCTTTTATGGAACTCACACCATTTTCTCATGTCCTTCTTTATCTTCGGGGTGTTGTTCTATTCTTGTGGCTTTAGCAGGTTGTCCTAGGTAGCCTCGCCTTAGCTTTGTCCTTTGCTATATGGTTTGGGGGTGCCTTTCCCCTGCTTCAGATTCATAGATCCAAAGTCTCGCTTCTTCTATTTAAACTTCTGCTCAATCTTGATAGCAGATCGATACATCGTGCCGAGTGAGGAGATTTCCACGACTTCCATCTCATCCTGGATGTATCTATGTAGACAGTCATGGTACTTTAAGTACCACATTTCGCTCAAAATCCTTGATACCCAACTTCGTGTGAAGGGTATGAGAAACATTGGTAAACCCCAACACATCTTGGTCCCTTCCCTACTGCAGCGTGGTCCACTTTATGTATTTATCCTCATAGCTATCGACAGGGTAATACCACTCCTTAATGGCATCCTGGAATGAATTCCAAGTGGTTGTGGTTGAAAATAGTGAGGGTGTATTTTCATCCTTCTTCTCATAGTAGGATTCTCACGAATCCTTGACGTGGGGGGCAGCTTTGAGAAGTGCAAAAGTATTTTCCTGGCTGGAAAAATCATGAATATAAAGATATCCTTCTAATAGATTTAACCACTTATCTACGACATCTACATATATCTAACCTTCAAATATGGGGATGTCAAAGTTAACTTGTACCTTAAAGGGTGTGAAATTTCCAAAGTGGCTGCTAGTAGTAGATGTGTCACCTTTGGGTAGCCACTGAAGGATTTGGGCAAAGTTTTCCATCATCACATTCCTCTGTGACTCAAGAGCTTCTTCAAGCAATATTTTGAAAGGATTTCTAGCCACCTCGTCTTTCTTCTCTTTCACCATGGGAGGCCGTCGGGATTAGCGAGGCTAGCCTTGCAAAGGTTTGACCAGTTCGAGCCCTAACACCTTATATCCCAACCTTGTTGGGGACATGTAAATAAGAACAAGAAATAATATACCGCTCTGATACCACTAATCTGAACTTTAACAGGAACACAATAAATCACAAATATAACCATAAATACATAGATGTAGCATAAATAATGCTTCAGTTCATTAATATCAAATATTGAAATATGACTACAAAAAGAATGGAAATAAACTAGCTCGGGCGATGGTAGCTTATCTTTGAGAAGAGATGTGGTAGGTATATGTCTTTGAACTATGTTACAATGAGGATCAAAGGCTTATTTATTATTGAGAAAAATGGAAAACCCTAAACATCCAAAAACCTAACCCTAGGAGATGAAGCGCCAAAACTGTGGGGCTTTGTTTGGGTAAATTGGTATATTAACTTCCTGGGGTCATAACTTTGGCATACAATCTTCGTTTGACTATCATACCTCATGTCAAATATCTCAAAGAGGAGGTCGAGAAAAAATGAATATATTGGTTTGTGACTTTTTTGGTCCCTCCATTTTCCCTAAGAATGTCGTTTAGGGCCTCAAAACGGCTCTAGAAGTTCAAGACCCGAAAAACTACCAAAAATAGTAAATTGTGCTACAATTAAGGAAACCGAAAAAATGAAAGAGATAGTGTTGGGTGTCTAAGTGGAATAGGTGGGTGGCCACCAATATCCACCTGGATCAGTCCTCCCCCCTTAGGAAGAAATGATCCCCATTGCATTGAGTGCCTCCATTAGATGGGGAAACTTTTGTTGAACTTGGCCCTAGTGAGCCACTTGCCTTGGTGTAGGAGTTGGCCAACTTTAACAACCCAATATAATTGGATCTTCTGCTAGAGAGTGTTCAAGATTTGTGTGTCCATGATCTGATCAGTTGTGGCCTGTTCCATGCAGTTTGGGTTTAGCTCTGTTGTTGTGAGTTGTTTTGCAATGTTAAATGTGTCCAACAATGGTGGAAAGTATGGTCGAGGTCAGTCTACATTGAACACTAGGTGTAGATGAAGGAACGGTGGAATGTTGAGATCGAAGGAATTGTCCCCTACAACCTTGGTGATGGTGTATGGCCCATATCAGAGTGGGCGAAGCTTGGGGTGGGGTTTAGCGAGGTGCTCCTTCTGCAAATGTAGCCAAACTTTGCCGCCCACCTAGAACTTGTGTGGCACCTGATGCTGATCATGGTGCTGCTTGTACTTAGCATTGGCTCTATCCAATATATCAAGGACCTACTGGTGGATATGTTAAATGCACTCAATGAAGCAGTTAGCCCTGTCAGCTTTAGGTTGGACATGAACCGAATTTTCCTAAGTAGATGCAAATGTTATGGCCACATCAATGGGACATAACTGCTGAAATCCTAGACCTACCTGAAAGGGGTTGTGGCCCGTTGAGTTGTGGAGTGATCTGTTGAAGTTTTGTTGGACATAGGGGATACTTAAATCCCATGTGTGTGGATGCTTTGAATTGTACATGTGCATAATGTCCACGATCATCCTGTTGACGACTTGTGTTTGGCCATTAGTTTGGGGATGGAAAAATGCGGACTTAGTGAGTTTGGTATTCATCATCAATCAAAGACTTGACCAAAATGCACTTAGGAATCTGATGTCCCGATCTAAGATAATGGACTATCGGATCCCAAAGTGTACCCACACTTGCTCAAAGAAGAGTTTATCAGTGAACTTTGTTGTGATACTCTTCTTGCAGGCCACCATAATGGCCATATTAGAGAATCTGTCGACGACCATGAAAACATAGTCATTTTTGTGCTTAGTAGAAGGAAGGCTTGACATGTAATCCTTGGAGATGGATTCCCAAGGTCAAATAGGAGTAGGCATAGGAGTTTATAGACCTTGCTTCTTGATGGTTGGCTTGGTAATGGCACAAATTGTAGGATTTAATGTACCTCCCAACATCCTGATGAAGGTTTGGCCAATAAAAATACTTCTGCAGTATGCCACTGTTTTCTCTACTCTGAAATGTCAAGCGACATGATTTTCATGTGCCTCCCAAATCATCTTGGCACACTCGCTTGAAGGAACACATATGTGTCATAGGTGGCCTAAAAGTGCATCCTGGAGGTGAAAATTTGGAACTTTCATACCTTCCTGTAGTGTCTAGTATGTGCTGCCAAATTCTAGATCGCTCTCATAAAGATGCGACCACCCTGAAGTCTCATGCCCATAGGAGTCAAGCACATTGATCATTGCCATGACTAGTGGTTTGCTGAGGCAATCTACAACATTATTGGTGCTACCCTTCTTGTACTTAATGTTCAAATGGAATTTTTGTAGGTATGTGGACCATTTCTAATGGCGATCGTCCTGCAACTTCCCTTGTATCTATATGAACTGCAGGGGTCAGTGGTCTATGTGGGTGACCGTTTCCTTCCTGATAATGTAATGCTTCCATTGACAGCAGGTCTGCATAATGGAATGCATTTATGTGTCTTAGGTGGGATACTTTCAAACTGTGTTTGAAAATATCTCACTGTGGTATGCCACTGGATTCCCTTGTTGAGTATATACTACACCAATAGCATAGTCAGAGGCATCTCTCTCAATCTCAAATGGTTGTTGTAGGTCTGGTAATGTGAGCAGTAGTGCAGAATGGAGGCACTGCTTCAACTCAAAAAACAACTCCTTTTGGGTTTCATACCAAAATAAATTCACTTCCGCTCCACTCTTGGTGACTTGACTTAAAGGCCAAGTGATATGAGGGAACCCTAACATGAACCTGCAGTAGGAATTGGCAAGGCCCAGAAAGTTGCGGAGCTCTGTTAGAGTGGTTGGAGCTGGCCAATCTCAAATGACTTATATATTGGCTATGTCCACATGCACACCTTTCTCATGAATGATGTACCCCATTTATTGAACCTAGGTCATGCCAAAATTTCATTTCTCTATATTGGCACACAACTTGTGTTATTGCAAGGTTTGGAGGACTTGTCAAATATGGTGGAGGTGCTCTTCCCAACTCTGGCTGAAAATCAAGACATCAAATACACCACCACAAATGCATTGGTGAAGGGTTGTAAGATGTCTTCCATCAATTTCATGAAGGTTGTGGGGGTATTTGTCAACCTGAAAGACACAAACCATTCGAAAAGGCCCTCCTTTTATTTGAAGGCAGTGTTCCATACATTAGAGGGTTCGATAGGCACCTGGTGATAACCAGATTTCAAGTCAATCTTGATGAAATATTTGGCCCCCTTGATGATCCAAATTTAAATAGGAACGCAACAAATTGCAGAGATAACCATAAACACAAAGATGCAGTGGAAATAATACTTCATTTCATTAATGTAAAACACTGAGATATGCTTACAAACATAAAATGGACATAAACAGCTAGGGCGATGGTACCTTATCTCTGAGAAGAGATGTGGTGGCTACATGCCTCTGAACTGTGTTACAATGAGGCTCGAAGGCCTATTTATTGTTGAGAAACAATGGAAAACCCTTAACATCCCAAAACCTAACCCTAGAATATGAAACGCCAATTTGTGGGCCCCGTTTGGGTAAATTGGTACATCAATTTCCCGGGGTCATAACTTTGGCATACGATCCCCGTTTGACGCGTACAATAGCTCGATAGAAATATCTATCTGAGCACTACCACTTTGGGAAGGGAAAAATGAGTCCATGGACCCATGTTGCCCCAAGATTTACCAAAAAACATCGTTTAGGGCCTCGAAACGGCTCCGGAAGTTTAGGACCCGAAAAATTGCTAAAAATAGTCAACTGTGCTACAATTTAGGAAACTAAAAAAAAAACTGAAAGAGACAGTTCTGGGGGTCCAAATGGGATAGGTGGGTGGCCACCAAAATCCACCTGGATCATTCCTCTCCTCTTAGGAAGCAATGGTCCCCATTGCATTGAGTTCCTCCCTGAGATGAGGAAGCTCCTGCTGAGCTGGGTCTCTGGTGAGCTGTTCTGCAATCTCTGATGTGTCCAGAAATGGTGGGAAGCATGGTCAACAACGATCCACATTGAACACTCGGTGCAAGCGCAGGAATGGAGGAATGTTGTGCTTCAAAGCATTGTTGCCCGTAGCCTTGGTATTGGTGTAAGGACCATGTCGAAGTGGTCTGAGTTTCTGATGGGTTTTGGTAAGGCATTCTCTCTACAGATGTAACCAAACTTTGTCGCCCACCTAAAACTTGTGTGGTACCCCTATGGGTAAGGAGAAGTTTTTCCTGTGTTCTGTCATGACCATATTCCTTTTTTGTTGCTTCTACATGGAGCAACCCTTCGCGGGGGTCATGGATGTGGTGACGATCTTCCCCTTACTTTCGGTGCAAATCAGATAGAAAATGAATTTCGTAGTCTGGGAGATGAGCTTGCTGCCTTTCTTAGTAGAGATCAAAGAGGTGGCGGTAGGTGAGGCTACCTCTAGTATCTTGCATAATGAATTATCCAAAGAAATAATGATAGCGCGAGGCCTTGACTCATACACAGCATGTCGCCTCCATAAGTATGGCTGGCCTAATAGTACATCGCAAACATCTAGAGGTGTAACATCACACAATACCTCATCTGTGAAGGGCTTGATGCTATAGGGAAGGTAGCACTGCTAGAAAACTTTGAGATCTCGTCCTTCGTGAAGCCACTCGATACTGTACGGTTGTGGGTGCGGTGTAGTCGGTAGGCCCAACTGCTTCACGACCTCTGCTGAAACGAGGTACTTTTGGCTGCCACTGTCGACAATGAATTGCAGCAGCAAAGCCTTCACCCACATCTGTGACTGGAAAAGATGCTCCCCCTCCTCTGGGTCTTTGGGCTCATTCTTCTGGATCTTTGTTAGTGGCAACAGTGACACTGGGCTTTGCATCAATGATCCGCTTCCCTTTGCCATTCCCCTTGTCCAGTTCTAGCTCAGGGTCAGAACATGCATCTGATTCGGAAGCCTTCAACTCGGCCACCAGCAACTGCTTGGTCTGACACTCACTTGTGTTGTGACTGGGGCTCTTTTGGAACTCACACCACTTTCCTGTGTCCTTTTTCGACTTCATGGTGTTGTTCTTTTCTTGCGGCTTCGATATACTGAGATATGCTTACAAATAGAAAATGGACATAAACAGCTAGGGCGATGGTAGCTTATCTCTGAGAAGAGATGTGGTGGCTTCATGCCTATGAACTATGTTACAATGAGGCTCGAAAGCCTATTTATCGTTGAGAAACAATGGAAAACCCTTAACATCCCAAAACCTAACCCTGGAATATGAAATGCCAAATTGTGGGCCCCGTTTGGGTAAATTGGTACATCAATTTCCCGGGGTCATAACTTTGGCATACGATCTCTGTTTGATGCATACAATAGCTCGTTAGAAAGATCTATCTGAGCACTACCACTTTGTGAAGGGAAACATGGGTCCATGGACCCATGGACCCATGTTGCCCCCATATTTCCCAAAAACGTTGTTTAGGGCCTCAAAACGGCTCCGGAAGTTTAGGACCTGAAAAAATGCTAAAAATAGTAAACTATGCTACAATTTAGGAAACTAAAAGAGACAGTTGTGGGGGTGCAAATGGGATAGGTGGGTGGCCACCAACATCCACTTGGATCACTTGAGCTTGTCTATAAGTTCATCAATCCATGGGATTTTGTACGTATTCTGGACAGTGATTTTGTTCAGCGCCCAATAGTCAATACAAAGTCTCCATGTCCCATCCTTCTTATGTACCAATAAAATCAGACTCCCATAGGGTGATGAGATTGGATTGATGTTGTCTTTCTACAACAGCTCCTGAATCTACCTCTTGATCTCATCATTCTCCAGAACAGAGCGTTGATAGTTCAATCCATTGGGTAGTGGTGCTCCTATGGTCAAATTGATGGAGTGCGTAACTTGATAGTGCAGAGGTACCCCCGTAGGTGAGGTGAAAATGTCCCTGTACTCCCCCACGACCATATCCATATGTTGCTACTATGCAGAGGAGCACTGTTTGGATGTCGTGGCCACAATCTTCTTTCCCTAAGGTCGAATCATAAGGAAAGCAAATTTCTTGGTATGTGAAATGATCTTTCTGTATTGAATTTCAGAGATAAAAGAGATGGCAACATGCCGATATCATGTACAAGTTATTTCCAAAAGTAATAATCATAGAATGAGGTCTAGATTCATATACAACATGCCGCTTCCACAAGTATGGTTTTCCTAATAATACATCACAAACTTCAAGAGGCAACATCACACAATACCTCATCCATGAAGGGTTTGATGTTGTAGGGAAGGCGACACTGTTGTTTGACGCAAAGATCTCGTCCTTGGTGAAGCTACCAAATGGTGTATGATTGCAGATGTAATGTAATTAGTAGACCCATTGCTTCACGAACTCTAATGAAATGAGGTTCTTTTGGATCCCATTGTTTACAATGAATTGCAACAGAGAACCCTTCACCCACATCTATGAGTGGAAGAGGCATTCCCCCTCCTCTGTATCCTCAGGCTCATTCTTTTGGATCTTGGTGGTGTCCAAAGTGGAATTGGGCTCCGCGTCAATGATCTACTTCCTTTTTCATTCCCCTTGTCAAGCTCTGACTCAGAGTCAGAACATGCATCTGATTTAGAAGCTTTCAGTTCGGCCACCGGTGACTGCTTGGCCCGACACTCACTTGTGTTGTGAGTGGAGCTCTTATGGAACTCACACCATTTTCGCATGTCCTTATTTGTATTTGAGGTTTTTCTCTTTTCTTGCAGCTTCAATGGGTTGTCCTAGGTCACCCCACCTTGGCTTTGTCCTTTGCTTTGCGGTTTGGGGGTGCATTTCCATTGCTTTAGATTCGCAGATCCGAAGTATCACTTCTTTTATTTAAACTTCTGCTCAATCTTGATAGCGTATAGGTACATCGTGTTAAGTGAGGAGATGTCCAAGAACTCCATCTCATCTTAGATGTATCTGTGTAGACAACCGTGGTACTTGAGTACCAAATGTCACTCAAAATCCTTGATACCCAACTTCGTGCGAAGGGTATGAAAGACGTTGGTAAACTCTGGCATGTCTTGATCCCTTCCCTGCTGTAACATGGTCAACTTTATATATTTATCCTCATATCTCCCAATGCTATAGTACTACTCATCGATAGCATCTCAGAATTAATTCCAAGTGGGTGCGGATAAAAATAGTGAAGGTGTAATTTCGTCTTTCTTCTCATAGTAGGTTTCCCACCAGTGATTGACATGGGGAGCGACTTTGAGAAGTGAAAAAGTAATATTTTCCCGATTGGAGAAATCATGAACATAAAAATGTCCTTCTAGCAGATATAACCATTTATCTACAAAGTCTGCATCTATATAACCATCAAATATCGAGATGTCAAAGTTAACTTTTACCTTAAAGGGTGTGGTGTTTCCAGAGTGGCTACAAGAAGAAGATGTGTTGCCTTTGGGTAGCCGCTAAAGGATCTGGGGCAAAGTTGTCCATCATCACATTCCTCTATCACTCGAGGGCTTCTTCGAGTAAGATTTTGAAAGTATCTACTGCCCCCTCATCTTTCTTCTCTTCTGCCATGGGAGGCCATCAGGATTTGCGAGGCTAGTCTTGCAAAGGTTTGACTAGTTTGAGCCCTAACTCCTTATATCCCAACCTCGTTGGAGACATGCAAAGAAAAACAGAGAAAGAGAAGACCACTCTGATACCACTAATTTGAACTTAAACAGGAACGCAACAAATCATAGATATAACCATAAATACATAGATGCAGTAGAAATAACACTTCATTTCATTAATATCAAATACTAAAATATGTTTACAAACAGAATGGAAATAAATTAGCTCAGGCGATGGTAGCTTATCTCTGAGAAGAGATGTGGCGGCTACATACCTATGAACTATGTTAGAATGAGGCTCAAAGGCCTATTTATTATTGAGAAATAATGGAAAACCCTAAACATCCAAAATCCTAACTGTAGGAGATGAAGTGCCAAAACTATGGGCCCTGTTTTGGTAAATTGGTACATCAACTTCCCTGGGTCGTAAATTTGGCATACAATCTTTGTTTTGCTATCATAATACCTTGTTTCGAAGATCTCGAAGAGGAGGTCGGAAAGAAATAAGTAACTTTTTGGGGACTTTTTCGGTCTTTTTGTTTCCCTAAAAATGTCGTTTAGGGCCTCAAAACGAGTCCGGAAGTTCACAACCGGAAAAACTGCCAAAAATAGTAAATTGTGCTACAATTAAGGAAACTGAAAAACTGAAAGAGACGGTGTTGGTGGTCCAAGTGGAATAGGAAAGTGGCCACCAATATCCACCTGGATTAGTGTAGGCCTTGATGAGGTCCTAATGAACTTTTGAGTGCAGTGTACCCCAACACACCTAATCTTTGGTTGATGCCACAAATAATTAAAAAATGAAGACATTTTTTTATATTTCTATCTTTTACATTTGAACTATAAAATGTCAAGCTTATGGAAATTTTAAGAGGTTCTTCTAGCTATTATCTTTTGAATGGTATTAACCTTAATCCATAACTAATATAAATTTTATTTTTGTATCTATCTCCATACTAGATAAATGCATCTGCCAACCATTTCTTGTAAATATGCAATACTCTCCCAGCATTTATATACATTTATGACTAGTAAAATGTATACATGCATTGATAATGAGCCTAAATAAGTAAAAACATTTCATCCTTCAGATTACCTTTGAATTTTTTTATTTCCATTCAATATAAATATGCAAATAATATGCAAATGTCAAAATGCTCACATGCAAAAATGGTAACATCAATAGTAAGCACGTGTTGGTAGGTGTGGGGGGAATTGTCCTTGATCCCGAGGGACAAATGGAAGCATGTTTTGAATGATGTCTTAGGGAGGAAACTAATAATCAATCCAAGGCTCTAGCCCTTTATCAAGGTCCTAGGATCCTTGATCCAAGATTAATTAAGAATCTAAATGTCATTAGAGGCTCATATTTTATTGTAAGACATGAAAAACTCATCAACTTCGGTGGAATACAACATACCAAGGATCATATCAAGAATACATTGAGAGTTAAACAATTTTTTGTCTATTGAGTATTATAATGTGCCAAGGGCCTTAAATCTCCAAGTAGACTAGTTAGCTAATGTGGCATCTTGCTTAAAAGTGAGAAAATTAATAAGAAAATGTGAGACCTTTACCATTACAATCTCGTTAACTTATCATGTTATAATTAATAAGAGCTTTTATATGTTATTTATTAAGTTATTATTAATACAAGCTTTGATATGTAACTTATCAAGTTAGGATTAAAAGTGGGAAAATTAATAACAAAATGTGGGACCTCTACCATTCAAATCCCTTAACTTATCAAGTTGTATTCCTTTACCATTCGTATCCCTTAACTTATCAAGTTCTAATTAATACAAGCTTTGATATGTCAAGTGAAAGATCAAAATCAATGCATATATGCAAAGTCAAGTGGTGGATTAATCACTAGAAAAAACGATAAGCTTTAATACCTTTGAGCTTCAAAGGATGCTCACACATATTGAGATTGAGGGTGGAGCTCATTAATATAAATTTATCAATTATTATGGGAGACACAGGTGGGGAAATTAGCATGCCTTTGTAGGTGGAGGCCTTTCAAGTCCTAAAAAGTGGAGATTAGTATAGAATCTTGACCCTTCACTCAACTGGAATATGAGGTGTCATTTAATGAATATGTATTTATTTTTTGTTGAGTCTATATGGATTTAATAAGATATAGAGGAACACAACCACCTAGATCATTACACACTCTATGAGGTAGCGAATATCTAACATGATGTGAGGAGTTATGAGATATTTTGATTTGATAATAAATCCACCGTATCTAGTTTGAAAAAACATAATATAGGGTATGAAAAAATGTTGGATTTATGGTTCAACAAGAGAGAGAACTTGAACATTTAGAGGCAAATTTCTTACCTGACTTAGTCATAGATATTGCGAGATGTTCACAATCTTGTGTGCTCTAGCAAAAAATGTTAATTGACTCTACACATGAAGAAGACAATGAGGGGAAACTAATCTAGCAAGAGCTTCGATAAGTCAGATGGAACCCATGGAGAACTCCCCCTTCCCCCACAGCCCAAGAGGCACAAAATGAATCCCATAGTGGGCATGATTTTGTCTAAATTCAACTATTTTTATGTTTTCAAAACAAATTTGTTACAACTAGTTTAATAGGGTATATACAAATTTTTTTTGGTATTATTCCTTTAGGAAAGATAGAATAATAATTTCCACAACAAACATTCCTAAATCTTGTGGTTTTTTTATCATAATGGATTTGAACAACCCTACAATTTTGTATTATTGTGTTGAACTATGTAATTGCGACTCCTCTTAATATAAAATTATTTCAACAATATTTTTACACTTTAAGATAGATTTCCATCAAAATTTTCTGTTACCTAAACTTATCCCATAATTTTTACTACTTTTTAACATGTTTGCCTCTAGATTTGGGTTTCTTGTGAAGGGCACACATATAAAAGTTTTGGATCTGGATGTGTCATGTTATCTGACAAGCCCTATCTATGAAGGTGGCACATTATAGTGGTGACACATGGATGCTTAGTTTCCACATGTTTGTCTCATGTCTAGATGATGTGGTGTTGTATGATGGTGACACATGGTAAGGCCACCACATGTCAACTGTACTGAGGCTGACTAAAGAAAATCTCGAAAATCCTCTAAGGGTCATAACTTTGTGCCTAAAAAATAGAATGAAGAAAAATTTATATCATAGGAAGCCCTTGATGTGTAGAAGGCGAAGATAACTTTAGAAAAGAGTTTTGAGTGCCAAACCTTAGGTCAATTCAGGAAAAGGAAAGGACCACAAGAAGCTTTGTGGAGATGCTGGTTGAGGAGTTCTTCCAACCACCCTTTGTTTGACTCTTGGTTTGGGTTTTGGTAGCTTCTCTTCTTATGTTTATACGTTACCATGTGTAGGCATAGGACCTAGTTTTTTTTTGTAGCTCCCTTTTTTGATATATAAGTTGATAGGAAATATAAGGACATGAATATGATGTTGATATTAGGATAGTTGGGGTATTGGTTTCCCTTGAGGCAATCATCTACTAGTGAGTGTATGAATTTCTATTTTTTCTATAATGTGAATTATTTTTGTGTTTTTAGTTTACACACATTAGTTTAATAAATTTAAATTATTAAAACATAAAATATAAAAAAAATTAGTGAGAATTTTGATAAATTTCTATAAACACTATAAAATTAAATGATAGTTTTTAGATAGTATAATTTTAAAATTAAGGGTGGTATGTGTAAGGATCATATATGGTCTCGAGGAAATTGGTGAATAGATTACCTATGGGGGCTTGGAAATGTAGTAAAAAATGAGGCGAAGGTGGAGGTAATTGCAACCTATCAAGGCCTAGTCTTACTCAAAGAAAAAAGGTTATGATGTGTAATTCATTGATAGTAATAAGGTCTCCCTTTCATCAAGAAACTCCTTGAGGTCTTCGTCTTACCAAATTATATAGATAACTCCTGTAATGGTTTAGGAATTTGAGAAATTTCCTTTTGTTCAAGTATTCTGAGCACACAACTCCAAAGCTAACTAACAAGATAACCTGGGTGTGCTCTTGGACAATGTATTAAAGGTAGATGAGGTGGAATTTTCAATTCAATTCCTTGTCCTGACATTATTGTGCAAATAGTATCAAATGTCAATGCATACCAGGTGCCTCTTCATGAAAGGGTTATGAAATTGGGTTATGGCTATCTTTTAACTAATTCGATCGCTACCATCCATTATTGTAGTTTGTGATTATTGTTTAAGGGGAAGTTATACTTTGTGTTCGCTTTTATTATTTTAGATATATTTGTTGGGTCCATTTCCATAGTCCACATTCTTTCCCCCAAACTTTAAATTTTAGGTATTGAATTAAGGGTAAATTGATTGGGAAAATTTTTGAAACTTAGTTGATGGTCAATAATATTGGGGGTAAATTGGTGAGGGAATCATTTAGAATTTAGTTGGTAGGATGTAGTGTATTTATTTGGTTTAGAACTTCTATTCTTTGTGGCAACAATAACTTGATGTCATTGAAAAAAATAGTTTTGAACTTTGTTTTTTAAGTTCGTAGAGGTAAAGTGAAGCATTAAGCATCATGAACTTGAGGATCCAAATTCACAATGCTTTGGGATGGATTCAACTCCTAAATAGATTTGATGGCAAGAGGCTTGGGATAGAAAAGAGACAACAAAGAATAGATTTTACGATTAATGTACAAGGGAGGCTACTACCTAGTTGATAGTGCTAAAATAATTGGAACAATGAATCACAACCTTTATGTAGATTTAGAAGAGTAAGTATATTGAGTTCAACCCAAAATTAGGTTCTCTATTTTATCTGGTTTCTTGCATTTTTTCCCACCTTCACCTTACCCAAGAGGTGGCAAATTATCCTCTTCTTTGATCCCTACGTCCAGTGGGGATTCTTCTCGTTATGCCTCTTCTTGGGTCAAGGATGAGGACATTGACACTCAATAGTCTCCTCAATTGGAATTGATGGATCCTTATGTCCAGTGGGGATTCTTCTTATTATGCCTCTTCTTGGGTTAAGGATGATGTAACAACCCTGGTGAAAATTCCATGTAATAAAAGTTAAAAACAATAAACGCGGTTGATGGGACACTTATTCCAAGTTGAATGTTGGGTAAGAAATCCTGGGGGGGTGTTCATTTGGCTGTTTATGGCTAAGGAAATTGGCAAAGGAAATGACTAAGGCTTTGGAAATACAAAATGGAATTTTTGGCACAATTATTTATGAAAGTAATGGAAATTAGGAGAAAAGGGATGTGAAAGGTCACATGTTGCATATTGATCAGGTGCTCAAGTTTATGGTAAAAAATAAAAGTGTTATAATCTTGTCAAACTCAGCTTAATATCGAAGAGCTCATCATTTTGAATCCAACGGTATGAATGACACTCAAATCCGAGTTCGTATGCAGAAGTTAGAGCAAGTCAAAATTTAGCTTTGACTTTCCCACATGGAAGGATTGGATGATGTGGAAAGTCCTTTAGAGAATGAGGAGGTGCCAAGTGGAAACCTGCAATTGGCCCCCACATATCACAAATTGCAAGTTGCATTACGAAAAAAGGCATTACAAATCGGCCCGGGCAGGTACCAGGTTGCGATGCGATAAATTGTAGACCGCAATCGCAACTTGCAGGAAGAACAAGTCCCGCTTTATAACTGTCGTCGATTCTCTGCAGAATTGCGAAATGTGATAAGATCCTATATGTGAGGTGTTTGTGAATCACAATTTAAAATACTGTCGGGTCCGCCGATATTGCAATCGCAGCATTCTGGCGTGTTAACAAGACCTTCAGCCCACCTGACTTCACCGATTGAGATTTACGATATGGCTGACAGATTATGGGCTGCGGCATGGCCAAATTTTCGCTTAGTTAGCATATTTTGGAGCAAATTTGTGGGATTATGTCATTTTTGGAGCAATTTATGGAACAAATAGTGGGAGAACTAGGAGAAGTCATAACTTCTTCAGTGCTTATCCAAATGGGATGCAAAAAGAGGCTAGATAGCCATTTTTGGGCATTTTGAACTCATGGAGAGAGGTTTTAAAGGAATTCAAGCATTGTAAACACAATTTTGTTGTAATTTTAAAAATAATAGAGAGGCCCAAGCATTGGAAGCTGGACCAAGGAGACGTAGCCCAGGAGGGGTGAACTCCTCATCAAATCTTTGTGTTGTGTGTTGTATTTTGATGTTCGTTGTTGTTATTTTGATGTTGTTCATCATATGTTTTATGCTAAATTGTTTATAACATTTACATAAGAAACTCTCATGGGAATCAATTAATTAAGAAAACATGGCGAATCCTTAAGCACTTTATAAGAAAATGATAAGCATATTGGGTTTTATTCTAAATGGGGAATTGCCACAACATTATTTATCTACTCCATTTCAAATCAAGTTGGTATCAAAGCACTAATTTTTGCTTACTAGATTTTCTTTGTGAAAGAAGGATTTAATTGTTTGCAAGTTTGTGTCATGCTAACAAGGTTATAACTCAAAAGAGGAGAAGGGAAGATGGTTGAAATCCATATAGTTGGCTCAAGTGGAAGAAGAGCAAGGTTGCCAAAGTCCTCTACACCAGTACATCCTCAAGTTCCAAAAGTTGTAGTTGAGTCTTTAGAGACTATGTCTTATGAAGGACAAAAGATGAGAAGACCTTCAGAAAGGATTTCATTGATATGAAAGAGATGGTGAAGATCCTATATGAAGAGAGGAATAGAAAATTGCAAGGAGAAAGTTCCAAACCCCCCAAAGGAGACGGTTCTTCAGGAGGAGGTAATGGAAAAGGAGGTAATGAGAATGGAGACAAACCTCCATCCTCTCCACCATCTTCTCCATCTTCTACTTCACAAGCATATTCACACTCTTCCACTAATACAACCCTTACTCATACTTATCATCATTCTAAAAAAGGAACTGGTAAATCACCTTTTCTAAAGCTTGATGTTAAATTTGATTTTCTTATGTACACTGGAGAAGTTAATGCAGAAAAGCTAGATAACTGGATTCGTCAGTTGGAGGTGTATTGTAGAATTCAGAACCTTCAAGAGGATGATATCAAAATTCAGTTGGATTCATTGAGAATGGAGGGTGCAACACCCATTTGGTGGGAAGCAAGGACTCAAGACGAGATTAAAAAACATGTTAAGGTCTCTATTACTTAGTTTGATTTCATTGCTGCTACAAAATAAAAATTCTACCCTTTAGCCCATAGGCAAAAAGCTATCATGAATTGAAAAAATTTCAGGTAGCTAAAAGGTCAAAATGTGCAACAATATTCTCAAGAGTTTAGGAGAAGAGATATTATGCTAGGAGTAGACTTATAGCCACAAGATACTTTGTTGAAATATATAGGAGGCTTGCATAGCTATCTTCGACACACCATTCTTATGTTTAATCCCATGAATCTTGATGAGGTCTACATTCAAGCTACACACCTCGAAGAAAGAGGGAAAAATATACAAGAAGAAGGTAAGAAGAAGCCATTCCAGAGTGGTGGAAAATGAAAGAATTTTAAAGGAAAGTAGAAGAAAAATTCTTTTGTTAAGAAAGAAGGGGAGAAACCCATGTGCAAGAATTATTCCAAAGAGGGTCGTGATGAAGCACATTGCTGGAAGCTTCATCCTGAATTACGATTGAAGAAATTTAACAATAAAGGGAAACATAAGGCAAACATTTTTGTACAACAAGACTTGGTTTTGACTCAAGTGATGAATCAAAGGTTGCAGCCACAATCGCTAAAGGAAAATTCGTGGAAAAAGCAAGAAAAGAGGAAGCAGTGGCAAGTACCAGTGCAACAAATAACTCCAACAATGTTTCAAATGAGGAAAATAGAATTGAGTTGTTCCACATTCGAGTTATTTCCAAACGCACCAAGATTGATACGTTGTTTGACAGTGGATCCCAGGAAAATTTAATTTCTATAGACTTGGTCAAGAAATTGAATTTGGAAGCCATGCCTCATCATAACCGTATCCGTTGCGTTGGATAACCAAGAATGCAAATCTTTAGGTCACAAGGAAATGTGTTTTTAGGTTTTCAATTTCTACCAATTTCATTGATGAAGTCGAATTAGATGTAGCGTCGCTGGATATTTATGGAATTGTGTTGGGAAGCCTGTATCTGTGTGACAGGAAATCTGTTTTCCACAGATTTGAGAAAAAATATCATTTTGTTAGCTTATATGGGCCTAGCCCAGGTTCAGAAGAATTAGTTAGCCCAACAAATCCTGCAGCTACCGGCCCTTTCGGCAATAGCCCGTGGAGTGCGGATTGAGGTCTCACCCAAAGTAGTAGGGGAGGGTGCTAGAGCCATGTTTCCACACCCTAGGGATGTCTACGTGTGGTCTGGAGGCTTCGCGCACTGGTTCAGAGCCTGACGCGGCTCGGTTTTCACACGGTTCCAGCTTGATTATTTCTTTCTTATTAGTGCACTTCTTCTGATTAGATGAAGTAGTTACCAACTACCAAGGTCTTTAAGCAAACATTTAATCAACACAACTAATTCGTGCATTAAAATGAACCCAGATTTACATTCAATTAAACCATAAGCAGATTAAATCAAATAGATATTATGACAGCTCGGAGAAACACAGAGTTTCAGAAGAAAATTATCTTTATTTCCACTTTATCTTTCCCACATCCAGATTTTCCCTGCGCACTCAGTTGCAGGGGTCTGCGTACACAGCTGCAGAGCCTCTACCTACTACCCTTATCCCTCAACTCAGACTTACAGATGCTTTCAATCTCTCTCTACTTCAGGTACCCATTACATTTCATCCTTTTAAAAACTGTCTTTCCCCCATAGAACCTCGCTCTATTTATACCCTTCCCTGGCCCGCGACCCCTGCACGGGCCGAATCTATTTATCTTTCTTTACATTATTTTCAGGTAGACTACCCTTTGACTCAATCTTTTACAATTCGCGCTTTGTGTGTTCAATGAAGTCTTTACCCTAACTTTACCCAAAATATTCGGCTTTGTGCCCCTAATTGTTGCCCAGGGCTTCCGCTACCCTATAGTCCCCCAACACAATCATCATGACTCGTCTCGAGTCACTCGCTGGCATATCTAGATGCTCTGCCTTGGCTTCACGGTTCACCTCCCTCTAAGTGGCACTCATCGTCCTACTGCTCCTTTGTTGTCTCCTACATCGCTTCATCTGGCTCCTGCTTTAGTGTTTCTACCACGTCTCATAACCGATGATGCTCATTCTGCTCTACTCGGTTAACATAGAACACCCCCTCGTAGGATTTTAACGCGAGCGGGGGAGCCGCATACGGGACCTCCTGGTACCACCGCTGACACTTCCAACCTTTGTATCTTCTCTTCACACTGTCTTCCGCAGCTTGTGTTGCAATTTTACAAGACCCTAGCTATTGTTTGCAAGAAACCAATCCTTGAGGGACATCAGAGATGGCTTACTAACTACATATCTACCCATGGTTTCCGTCTGTCCATCCTTTTGCTGTTCTGTTGTATTGTGCCGGCCTACCCCTAGGCGAGGCAATGAAATCCGGACCCATTCTGCTTCATGTTCCCTCTTTTCTGGTACATCCCCTACTGGTGATGCTGCAGCCTGTGACATGCCCGCAGCGGTCACCCCCATATTCCTTAGAGCGTCCTGCTTCACCATCAGCCAAATTACTACCTTCGGGCGCATGCCTTGTGTCGAGATAATAAAGAGCTCCATTGGTGTTTCTGAAGTGTAGGCCACCCAGTGGGTTCCCTCAGTGATTTATAAGCATTGTGAATTTCAAATGCACTGATTGCCGCCTGTGCCAGTTCATGTAAACTTCTTGTGTAAACCCTATGGCAGCTTGTTCCATATCTGGCTCGTACTGTTTCTCTTAATTTCTCGCTGCCCACTCCCGTTTGCCGTAATGCAAACATCTTGTCATGAATAGTGATATCAACAGTCATCATTCCTTTTATCGGCACGTCCACGTGAGCCTTCCTGTGCGACCTCGATCCTTGTGGTTGGTCAAATGTATGCGCACCATAGTACTCACGCATTTGTCCCCCAGGCTACTTTATCGTCCCACACTTTCTTTCAACTGGGTGGAGCGGTGAGACTATCTGTTGAACAGTCAATCAGGCGGTCGGCCTACCCGTGTAGAGTTTCAAGCGACTACCATTCACTTTTCCCGGGAAGGGGTCTCCATTGAGTTTAGCTAGCTAAATTGCACCCCCATCGATAACTTCTTTTACGACATAGGGTCCCAACCAATGCATGCAGAGTTTACTCGGGAATTTTTCGAACTTACTGTCATAAAGCAATACTATATCATTCTCTTTGAAGGTGTGCACCTTGATATGGTGATCATGCCATGCTTTTTCGCACTGCTTCTGTACTTGCTGATGGAATCCAACCAAAAATCAGTCTTCCTCTAATTCTTTGAGCTGTGTGAGCCGCTTTTCCAATGCCCTGTAGTTTGCCATACCAGTGATTGCCGCGATCTGCAGACTAGGCACAATATATTCCATAGGCATAACAGCCTCCTTGCCATAGACTAAGCGAAACGATGTCTAGCCGGTCAGCTTCTTGCATGTCATTCGGTATGCCCATAGCACAGTAGGGGTGCACAAATCCCAGTCATTGCATTGTGCATTACAGACCTTAGTCAACGTGTTTTCCAAAATTTTGTTGAAGGCCTCGATGGTCCCATTTTCTTGCGGATGGTAGGGTGTGCTCTGTTGGTGACATATCTGAAATTCCTTAGTGAGTGCACTGATTGTTTCATTCAAAAAATGTGTTCCCCTATTACTCATGAGAATTTTAGGGCAGCCAAAACTGGTCAGGATGTTCTCGCACAAAAATTTTGCTGCTGTCGCAGCTGTGCAATCCTTAACTGGTCGCGTCTCGGCCCATCGAGTCAAGTATTTGGTCGCAGTAATGCTATAACATGTGCCCATGTTTCCTCGTGGTTCAATAGGCCCGACGAAGTCAATCGCCCATTTCTCAAATGGATGTAGCGTTATCTATGGTTGAAGTGGAATTTCATCCCTCCGCGATGGTTTTTTTGTTCGCTGACATACATCGCAGGCCCGACAGTATGCTTTCGAATCCTAATGTAGGGTGGGCAACCATAATCTGGCGCAAAGAATCTTCTGGGCTGTGGCGCGGCCCGCATAATGTCCGCCAGCAACCCCTCCATGTGCTTCGGCCAGGATTTGTCCGCGCTCGAATTTTGGTACGTATTGATGCAACATCTCGTCGTTGCCCATCTTGTAGAGGTGGCCTACAATTATGGTAAAGTCTGCTTTTCACATCACTAATTCCTTCTTTTGCTGAACAGGATACCCCTGCAGTGCAGTGCCCGTGGTTAAAAAGTAGATGATGTCTTCAAAGTGGCCATCTGCAATGCGCACGACATATAACTAGGTGTCCGGGAATCCCTCCTCTAGGCTTGTTGGTTCCTCAACGATTTCAATTCGGGACAGGTGGTCTAGTCCTGCATTCAGACGTCCCGGCTTTACAACAACCACAAAGTCATATTCTTGGAACAGTAGCAACCATCGGCAGATGCGCCCCCCAACACAGGCTTATTCACTAGGTATTTGAGCGTAG
Organism: Pinus taeda; assembly: GCA_000404065.3. Lineage (NCBI taxonomy): Eukaryota > Viridiplantae > Streptophyta > Pinopsida > Pinales > Pinaceae > Pinus > Pinus taeda. Next base: position 428,033 of record APFE030413510.1, on the reverse strand, counting down.
AGTGATCACTGTACATCTTAAAATGTCCTCCGAGCAGATAGTGACGGAACTTTTGGAGCATGTATACCATCGCCAATCCCTCTCACTCAATATTAGAGTAATTCTTTCCTACTTTGGACAACCTGTGACTTGCGAACGCAATCGGGTGATCAATTCCTTCTGCGCCTTCTTGAGTGAGTACTGCACCTTATGCTATACACGATGCGTTGACATGTACATGAAATTCCACGTCCCACTTTGGAAAGACCAAGATAGGGGCAGATACCATTTTTTCCTTCAGCGTTTCCAGGTTTTTGTTACATTCCTCATTCCAGCAATACGTAGCATCCTTCTTCAATAGTTGTTCCATTGGAGTCGTGATATGGGCGTAATTTCTTATAAACTTCTAGTAGTAGCCCGTGTGTCCCAATGTAGCGCAAGCTACTTTACACTTCACGACGCTTGCAGATTGAGTATGACAGTGATCTTTGCCGGATCCACCATCAGTCCTTGCTTACAAACCACTTGGCCTAACAAGTTCCCGAAAGGGATGAGGAAAGTACACTTCTTTAGATTGAGCGCAATTTGGTGCCAGTGGTAGGTATCCAGAATCAATCATAAGCACGCGACATGTTTCTTAACCAATCCAAATATGGTCCAGTCATCCAAGTAGACTTTTAAGAACTTGTGGATAAATTCTTTGAACGTGGCTACCACAATACAGGAAAATATTGTTGGCGCATTCTTCAACCGAAGGGCATTACCGTATAATGAAAACAACCCCATTCGGTAGCAAACACTACCTTGCTCCAATCCTCTGGTGCAATCTTGATCTGATGGTACCTAGAGAATCTGTCCGTGAAGGAGTATGCTTCTTGCCCACCCACATTTTCTAGTACCTCATCCATAAAGGGTGTTGGAAACAGATTTTTAACACAAGCATCATTGAGCTTCCGCAAATCTACACGGATGTGGATCTCACCCTTCTGCTTCTTCTCCTGCACAACCATAGGACTTACCCAATAAGACTCTTCAACTGGTTCAATTATCCCTGCTACCAGCATCTTGTTCAGTTCTTCGCAGACCTTGTCTTTGTATTTTGGATTCAGTTGGTAGGGTCGTTGTTTCACTGGCTTTGCATCTAGCTTCAAATATATTTTCATCATTCCTAAGTCTCCTAAAATTCCTTTTAGCTCCGTAATCTTTGTAGGGAATAAATCTCGGTATTTTTGGAGCAATTCGACGACTTTTTCCACCGTGGCATCATCCTAGTAGTCTCCAAGTGTAGCATATTTCGGCACTTCCTCTATTCCGATATTTACCTACTTTGTTTTCAACGACGCTGTGATGTCTAGATCTTCTACCATGGGACGATGCACCTCAAAAATCCCTTCAGATTCTGGTATATTCATGTTACGTTGGTCATCCTCATCATCTTCTAGTTGTACATTGTAACATGCTAAGGCCTGGCTCAGCTGTCACAACCAATCTGACGGCACGACTTCTTCTGATTCCAACGGTGTTCTGAAAATGGCGGCTTTTACAACCTATAATGCGTCATCCACAGTATCCATCCATTGATCTTCAAAGACAAAGGTCGTCAGAAACCCTTCGCGCAAGATACCCCACTAGCCGATGCCATGCCGGAGCTCTGTTTCTGTATACCAGTTCCTTGGAATAACATCCAGGGTGTGATAAAATAAGTGCACCCATTCTGGTTGAGGCTCCGCACCATAAGCTTTGGTCCATTTGCTCAAGTGTATGCATGGATTTTCTCATCCATCATATTTTTCCGTTATTTGGAGCACTAGCTTCCCGAATCTTATCTGCATCATGTGCCTGCAGCTTCCCCAATCTTTGAAGGTTCCTTCATGGTTACCCCACCATCGCACCGATGTCGGGCGCAATGCCAATTTTAGCGCATCAAACTGTTGGTACTCACGAACTGTTCTTTCGAATTTAACCAAGAATTCATCTACTTCTATGAGCCCATCATACATTGGCAGTTCGCGGTTCTGAGGTTTGACGCAATATAGGGATTTTGTCATCATATTACAATGCAACATGGTTACCCCATTTACCTTGTTTCGCCATTGCTCATCCTCTTCATCTGAATTGCTGGTGCATGAGCTGTCGTAATCCCACGAGGGTCTCCTTTCCTCCGTTTGTCTATGTACAACAACCTTGTAGATGCAATCCAATGCATTGTCCCTTTCATCGTTGTGCACAGGTTCTATGTAGCGTGGTCCTTCTGTGGGATCTAGTAGAACAACTACTCAGAGCGAATTCTTCTCAAATATCATCTTCCTCTCTTTGAGGTCAATAACCCCATTCATGTTGGTGGCCCAGTATATACCTAGCAGCACAGGATACGGGCTACTTTTGTCCATGATTTCAATAACTTTGAAACCCGCCTGGGTACTTGTGCCATCAATATCTACTGTAATTCCTTGCAGCCTTCCCATGGGCAAGACCTTCTATTGATTGGCCATCTGTAATTGAATAGGCGACCATTGTAGGGTAGGCTTACCCATGCACTCCCAAGTCTGTTTAGGTAATATGTTGGCATCTGAAACTAAGTCCAGAATGACCTAATCCATTTCATAGTTGCCAATCTGCACCGTTAATCAGATCTCCTGACCTGTTCATGACGCGTGTCTTCCTAGTTTCCCGACTGCGCGAGGTTCACCCCACCCTGTGCACCTATTAATCACTTCTTGTAACCCTCTAACTACCCTGTTGTCGCGAAGCAGTTTTATGCACATCTCTAAAAAGGTAGTCAACATTGAGGGATCCCTATCCGGCTCAGGCCGATCGCTACTACCTTGGGTAGAGACCCCCGTGAAGCTTTCCCTAGCTTCCATATTGGTCACCCCATTAACCTCTCTTATAGCTGCACCGCTCTGTAATACAATGTTTACCTTGGGTTCGTTGTCGCGTGGTTCAGATCTCATCATCTGCACATTTTGCATTGTTGTAGGAGGCGTTGCCTTTTTGTCACGGATCTGTGCTATCAACATGGGGCAATCTAGCAACTCATGATCGAATTTCTCACAATAAGGGCATGACACTCGGGTTGGATGGATATAGCAACTCATGATCGAATTTCTGTGACCCCTTCCTGGTCCCATTCCACCCCATCCTCGACCACATCCTGGGAACCCACCGCACGCAAATGCCATGGCTGTGTCCTGACCTCACCCCTTAGTGTGCATTATGTAGGCCAATGTCTGGTCCATTAACATTCGATAGCTACAACAATCTCTTTCTTCGTGACCCACCGATCAACAAAAGTTGCAAAAGAGCTGTTGGGGGCTCTGGTTGTATCTTGGCAATAGATGATAGTTATCAAAGTTGTGCTTCCCTCCTACCTAACAGATTGCACACCAGAGTGAGGCAATCGTGCTTAGTCCTGCCTATACCTCTGGTCGTAAGGGCGTTGGCCCCCCTATTACCACAAAATTTACTCAGACTAGACAGTGATCTTTATCGTGTCCTTGGCCCCTACACTTTATACACCATACTTCTTCCCGAACTTTTGGGCACGGTGTCTGGCCTTGTTTTAACTTTTGTATTTCTAGACATATATTTTGGACCTACGCTTGGATTTGCTGAACTCCCAACCTTGGGTCCTGTACCAGGATTTCGTGCAGTTGCATTGCTTCCTCAAGTGCTTCTGCTTGGGTTGAAATTTTCTGTTGTGACAAGGCCGATTTCAGATATGGCGTTAGTGATGTGATGAACAAAGCGCAGTGTTGTGCATCTGTCAGGGTCATATTGGCCTCGCAAATAGTGCTTTTCAACCTCTGATCCAAATCAAACGGAGTCTCACCAAGAATCATCGTGATCTCTTTGAATCCCACGACCGACTGTGCTTCTGACTTAGGCCGGCTAAATTCCTTTCTTAATTCAGTATGGATGTTCGCAATCCCCGCTGCTCGGTTGAGGCTCGAATACTTCATGTACCACGTTAGCGCGTGATCCTGCAGTGCCCTGACTAAGATGAATTTCTTGATATTATCGTTCGTGACCTGCTGCATGTTCCATACTAATGTTAGTACAAACCAAAATTGTTTCGCGTCTTTGCCTCCTGCTCCTTTGAACACTGGTAACTGAACCGTGCTTGCCATAGTTTCCCTTATTCGTCCCTGATTCCTTTGATTTTTCAACACTTACTTCTTATCGAGTCCCCACACTTCACACCAAACACCCCTTACATAGATCCCGGTCCTAGCAATGGAACCATTTGTTGGCTTATATGGGCCTGACCTAGGTTCAAGAGAATTAGTTAGCCCAACAAATCCCGCAGCTACCAGCCCTTTCGTCAACAGCTCGCGGAGCGCGGACTGAGGTCTCACTCGAGGTAGTAGGGGAGGGTGCTGGAACCAGGTTTCCACACCCTAGGGATGTCTAGGTGTGGTCTGGAGGCTTCACGCACTGGTTTACGGCCCGACGTGGCTCGGCTTTCATAGGGTTCTAGCTTGATTATTTCTTTCTTATTAGTGCGCTTCTTCTAATTAGATGAAGTAGTTACCAATTACCAAGGTCTTTAAGCAAACATTTAATCAACAAAACTGATTTTTACATTAAAATGAACCCAGATTTACATTCAATTAAACCATAAGTAGAATAAATCAAACAGATATTATGACAGCTCAGAGAAACACAGAGTTTCAGAAGAAACTTATCTTTATTTCCACTTTATCTTTCCCACATCCAGATCCGCCCTGCGCACTCAGCTGCAGGGGTCCACGCACACAGCTGTGAACTTTCCAGGCCTCTATGCACATAGTTGTAGAGCCTCTACCTACTACCCTTATCCCTCGACTCAGACTTACAGACGCTTTCAATCTCTCTCTACTTTAGGTACCCATTACATTTCATCCTTTTAAAAATTGTTTTTCCCTCGTAGAGCCTCGCTTTATTTATACCATTCCCTGGCCCATGACCGCTACGCGGGCCGACTCTATTTATCTTTCTTTACATTATTTTCGGGCGGACTACCCTTTGCCTCAACCTTTTACAATTCGTGCTCCGCGCGTTGACCGGAGTCTTTACCCTAACTTTACCCAGAATATCTAGCTTCGCACCCCCTAGTTGTTGCGCGTGGCTTCCGCTACCCAACAATTTTTTCAAAGACAGTGTGGAGTATATTTTGAAAGCCCATCGTAGGAAGCTTAATCTGTCTTTGTCAAGCGTAGGGAAAATGAAGCGACTGGTCAATTCCAGAAAGAGTCTTGTGCTCCTTATGATCAAGCAGAAGAATGACACGGAGTAGGAATCCTTTGCAGGATATCATGTAACATTGAAAGTTGAACTGGTTGATGTGGTCAATCAATATGGAGACATGTTTCAAGAACCAAAAGGATTGCCACCGAAAAGGGGAATTCAGCATGAAATTCAACTACAACAAGACTGCCCACTCCCAAACATCGGTATGAATCAAATGTTAATTCTGGAAACTTTAGAAATTAGAAAACAAGTCCAGGAATTGCTAGATAAAGGAGAAATTCATCCCTCTACTTCGCGATGTGGTTCAACAATTGTTTTGGTACTGAAGAAAGATGGAACCTAATGCATGTGTGTAGACTATCGAGCTTTGAATAAAATTACTATAAAGAAGGGATACCCACTGCCCAGAATAGATGATTTGCTAGATTAGTTGAAGAATGAAAAATATTTCACTAAATTGGAGTTGACAAGTGGATATCATCAAGTTAGAATAGTTGAGGAGGATATTTGGAAGACTGCTTTTAAAACCAAACAGGGACTATTTGAGTGGTTGGTTATGCCTTTCGGTCTTTGCAATGCTCCAACTGCATTCATGAAAGTTATGAATGATGTTTTAAGATCCTTTCTTGATGAGTTTGTAATTGTCTATTTAGATGATATTTTGATATTTAGAAAATCACGAGAATAACATGTCAAGCATGTGAGGAAAGTGTTGGATGTCTTGAGGAAATAATAGTTATTTCTGAAGATGTATAAATGTGAATTCGGGAAAACTTTCTTAGTGTATTTGGGCCACATAGTTGGAGGAGGTGAGTTGAAGATTGAACCCTCTAAAGTTTTGGTCATTGTGAATTGGCCAATACCCAAATCAGGCACATAAGTAAGGAGTTTTATGGGAGCAGTGCAGTACTGGAGGAAGTTCATTACCAATTTCTCTTCCATATCAACTCCACTACATGCTTTGACCAGTGTGAAGGTTGTCTTCCAGTGGGGAGGCAAACAACAAAAATAATTTGATGCTTTAAAACGAAAGATCAGTTCAACCCGAGTTTTAGCATTACCAAATTTGAAACAACCATTTGAAATACAAATAGATGCAAGCGACTACGCCATGGGTGTAGTTCTTTTACAGCATGCAAGCCCATTTCATTTCATTCTGAGATTTTTAATGGTGCTTTTATTAACTATCCTAATTATGATAAAGAGATTTACGCATTGGTGCAATGTTGGAAGAAATGGAAGCATTACTTGATGGGTAAAGAAACCATTATTCACATTGATAATAAACTTTTGCAATATTTGCAATCTCAAACAAAATTGCAGCAATCAAGGCACTTTTGTTGGATGGGAATTTTACAGTGATTTCACTTGGTAATAAGGTACAAGAAAGGTATTTATAACAGAGTTGCTGATATGATTTCTAAACTAGTTATTAATGTAGCCATTTTACTCAAGTATCATTTTGTTTTTCTTGAAATTTATGTTGAAAAATACGCACATGATGCTGAATTTCAATAGGTATATTCAAACTTGAGTCAAGGCAACCAAGTTGAGGAATTAGACTACCATGTACATGATAATCTGTTGTATCATTTGGGAAAACTTTGTGTTCCACAGGGGAGAGAGTAAATGTCACAAGGGAAGCACACACTTCTCTTATTGCTAAACATTTTGGTGTAAGTAAAACAGTGGAAAATCTTCAGAGGTATTTATAATAGCCTTGTATGCTTGAAAGTGTGTCACGTTTTATCAGAGGTTGTTCATTATGTGCAGTTAGTAAGCCAAGTAATAGGAAACTAGGATTTTATACACCATTTCCAGTGCCTTCACGTCCATGGGAGAGTGTTTCTATGGATTTTGTAGGAGGTCTTCCTTTATCAAGAAAAGGTCATGATTATTTGTACGTAGTGTTGGATAGGTTCAACAAGATGTGAATATTAATGCCTTGTAAAAAACAAATTATAGCTGAACAAATAGCTCAACTTTTCTTTCAAAATGTATGGGTTCTTTTTGGATTACCTACTTCTATTGTAAGTGATTGTGATTCCCGAATTGTTGGGAATTTTTGGTCAAATTTATGGAACTTGATGGTCACCAAGTTGAAGAAAAGCACAACCTTCCATCCGCAAACATATGGTCAAACTGAAGTGGTTAACAAGATAATTATTCATTTGCTAAGAGGATATTGTAGTAAACGTCCTAAGTTGTGGGATGAACACTTGCATTATATTCAACATGCTTACAACCAAGAAAAACACTCTTCTACTCTAACTTCACCTTTTGAAGAATGTCTTGGTTATTTTCCTAAACTGCCCTTGGATTTCATCTTTGAGAAAGATGTAGTTGTAGATGGACATAGCAACATAGGCAGAGCAAAGAAATTCAATGAGAAAATTCAGTTAATTCATCAAACAGTTCAAGCAGGTGATGAAGTTTGGCTATACATTAGCAAGGAAAGGCTTCAAGGTGAAGGTAAAAAGCTAAAACCAATTCGTTATGGTCTATTTAAAATTCTGGAAAAGATTGGTAATAATGCTTTCAAGCTTGATTTGCCTTCATATATGCAAATTTATTTTGTTGTTAATGTTGAAAATTTGAGATTGTATGAGCCTCCTTTGATTCAAGATAAGGAGAAAGTGTATAGATTCCATCAATTGAAGATTTTTCTCCAGAATTTCTTGATGAGCTTCAGCAAGACACCATACTTGACAGAAGATTGAGGTCAATAAATAGGGTAAATTTTGATTATCTTCGAGTGGGTCTCAAAGGTACAAATCCATCAACGACCAAATGGATTGAAGAGGGGAAGGTGAGGGAACGGTACCCTCATCTGTTCAATAACTGAATATAATCTTTTCAGGTCCAAAAGGCTTCCAGTGGGGAGGAGTGATCAAGTGCTCAAGTTTATGCTAAAAAATAAATGTGTCAGAATCTTGTCAAAGTTAGCTTCAGATCAAAGTGTTCGTCATTCTAAATCCAATGGTGTGAATGGCACTCAAATTTGAGCTCATATGCAGAACTTAGAGCAAGTCAAAGTTCATCTTTGACTTGCCCACATGGTAGGATTGGATGATGTGGCACGTCCTTTAGCGAATGAGGAGGTGCCAAGTGGAAGCTCGCCATTGGCCCCTGCATATCACAAATTGCAAGTCGCAAGGTGGAAAAAGGCATTACAAATCAGCCCCGGCAAATACTAGGTTGCAATGCAATAAATCGCAGATCACAATCACAACTCACAGGAAGAACAAGTCTCGCTTTATAATTGGTGTCGGTTCTCCACGAATTTCGAAATGCAATAAGACCCTGGATGCGAGGTGTTTGTAAATTGCAATTTAAAATACTGTCGAGTTCGTTGATATCACAATTGCAGCATTCTGCTGTGTTAACAAGAACTTCAGCTCGCCTGACTTCGCCGATTGTGATTTGCGATATGGCCGACAAGTTATGGCCCACGACACAACCAAATTTTCACTCAATTAACGTATTTTGGAGTGAATTTGTGGGATTATGTTGGTTTTGGAGCAATTTGGGGAGAACTAGGAGAAGTCATAAGTTCTTCAGTTCTTATACAAATGGGATGCAAAAAGAGGCTAGATGGCCATTTTTGGGCATTCTTAACTCATGGATAGAGATTTCAGAGGAATTCAAGCATTGTAAACACACTTTTGTTGTAATTTTGAGAATAATAGAGAGACTCAAGCATTGCAAGCTGGACCAAGGAGACATATCCCAGGAGGGGTGAACTCCTCATCAAATCTTTGTGTTGTGTCCATCTATAACTACATCTTTCTTATCTCTTTCTCTCACTCTTGGACACTAGAGTTTCTTAGATCACTTTGGCATTGGAGAAAGAAAGCTAAAGAAGGAAAGAGGAAGAAAAGATCAAGAAGGGAAAGGAATGATCAAGAAGCTACAACAAGCTTCATTGTAGGTATCGAATTTCATGTGTATTTTCCTTGCTAGATTTGGCATGGATGGGATTGCATGTGTTTCTTTTCTACCATGGCATGGGTTTTGCCAGGTGTGATAGTATATTTAGCCTAGCCTTGCCATTTCTTGATAGCTTTGATGAAATGGGTTCTTTCATACTAGTTATGTGGGATGGCCAGATTGGATTCGGAACTAAGTGGGGTGGATCACCGAATTGAAAAACGCATGGTGTAGTGGTCCCTGAACTAGACTGAGGATCACGAAAACATTGGCTTCGTAACTCCCGAACTAGAATGTGGGTTGTGGTAAAGCCATATTGTGTGCCTCAGTGGGCCTAGGAATCCTTGTCAGTGAATGGCGGGATATACAATAAAGCCAAGAGGTGGATTTTCTCTACGTTGGGCCTAATTCCTCCGGGATGGGATGCACGGTAAATCCTAGAGAGTATGTCTTAGTGTAGGGCCTAGTGATCCCTGAATCAAACTATGGATGCACGGTAAAGCCTGAGAGACTAGGAGGCACTCAAATTTCTCACAGTGTAGGCGGAGAACTCTGGTGGCATCCATGTTGATTGGTGTTTTTGGTGTGTTCTATGAGTCTCACATTTATGCTTGGAATATGGCACGGGGATGATTGGATGAAGAGAGACTTGGCTCAGCCAATCTATGGTGGGGTGGAATGTGGTAGTCCCATCTCCGGTTGATTCATTGCATTCATTAATGAGAAATTCATTCCCTTGATTTTCATGTGTAAATGTGTTGATGTATATGTGGATTTTGATGGTTGATATGTTTATGGTATTTTTGTTCCTATTATGTTGGTTATATGTATATTTTATGAAAACAACTATGTATGGCTCTCAACATGTTTTTACTTATATATGAATGGATGATGTGTCTTTGACCTAATAGAGGATAATGCAACAATTGATATGAGGGAACAATGGTTCATGTCGATTCTCAAATAAGTATGAGATCCCTACACTTAATTTTATTGTTTACACTTGTAGGTTACATGTTCATGATGTGTTTGACGAAATGCCTGTCATGGCTAGTAGGGATTTGGTTATGGTCTTGTTCAATTTATTGTTGCTGCATCATTGTTTCCTTGTATTTCTACTAATTCTAAGCTATCACTCCATTCTTGGCAGTGGCCTGGGCTCTGGGCCTGAAAAAGTGTCTTAAATCTTAGGTTCATTGGCATAGAACTGGTAATTTTGGTCTCTGGTTGTTGGCAGGAAAACCTGTGTGAGCGACTTTAGGTTGTTGGTCACTCCCTTGCCCATAGCATGAGAGTGACTATGGCCTAAGAGATCCAGAACAGTAGTGGGACCTAGCGACAGGTTGTTTGATTGGTTGACTTGTCTCTTGAGGGTTCTATTGATGATGTTGGATGACTGTGTGTGAGGTTCCATCAATTACACTTCCTTAAGGTCACATAGGAGGTCGAAAATGATCATAGTATCCTCTCGTCTCATGTTTACCCTGGTTGGCATGGTTACTTGGGTGGATGTGGAAGGAGTGTGTTACAGATGAGGAAATTGACACTCAATGGTCTCCTTAACTGGAATTGATGGATATTATGGGTGGAGTTTTCTTAATGCATCAATCAAGCATAGACATGTGTTTTGTTGGAAATAGTTAGCAGGCTCAACGAACTTTGCTAATGGAAGACAATCATGACCCAATTTTCTAAATTATTTTTAAATTGTCATGTTTTATTATATAGTCTTATTGTTCTACCAATTTATATGGTAATATACATGTAATTCTTATTAATTTAGTGTGTGTGTGTGTATATATATAGATGATGGATTAGTGTACTACATTTGAATGTACTATAATATGTTTTTGGGCATGGAATGGATGTATCTTCATAGAAATAAGGTAGATTGTTATGACAAAGCTATTGAGTGTGTTGATGACAATGGAGAACCAAGAGCCTTGCACGGTAAGAAGAAATCCACATTAATTAGGATGGTGACAACTATGCAAGCGAAGCGTAGTCGCAAGAAAGGGTGCAAGTCATTTGCAGTGCACATTTCTAGTGATAAGGGTAAGGAGGTTGAGGATGCAAATCTGTTGAGTAGGTATCTAGTTTTGCAGTAGTTTCAGGATGTATTTCCTAAGGACATTATAGAGTTGCCACCTCACAGAGAGGTATACTTTTCTATTGAGTTAGTGCTAGGGGCATCTCCAACATTGAAAGCACCTTACATGATGAGCACACCTGAGTTGGTTGAGTTAAAATTATAGTTAAAGGAAATGTTGGACAAGGGATACATTAGGCCAAGTGTATCATCTTGGGGCGCATTGGTCTTGTTTGTGAGAAAGAAAGATGATACTCTCATATTATGTGTTAATTACAAACAACTGAACAAAGTGACTATCAAGAACAGGTACCCATTGCCAAGGATTGATGACTTGTTCGATCAGCTAAAGGGAGCAACAATGTTCTCGAAGATTGACTTGAGAACATCAAGTACGCATCAAAGAGGAGGACATTTACAAGACTGCGTTCAGGACCAATTATGGACATTATGAGTTTGTTGTTGTTCCATTTGGCTTAAATAATGCTCCAGATACATTTAGGTGTTTGATGAATAGTGTGTTGCATCCATATTTGGATAATTTTGTTATTGTGTTCATCGATCATATACTGGCATATTCTAAACATGAGGAAGAGCATTCCAAGAACTTAGCAATAGTATGTTGATTGTTGAGGGAGCATCAATTGTATGCTAAGCTCAACAAGTGTAGTTTCTTTCAGACCGAGGTACATTACTTGGGGCATGTTGTCTCCAAGGAGGGCATTGTAGTAGATCCAGAGAAGATAAGAGCCATCATGGAGTAGGTAGATCCTAAGAGTGTGGATGAGGTGAGATCTTTCATGGGTCTGGCAGGCTACTACAGGAGGTTCATTAGGAACTTCTCACATATTTCTTATCATATCACATCATTGCAAAGGAAAGGTAAGAAGTTCGAATGGATAGAGGAGTGTGAGGCTAGCTTTAAGCAGCTTAAGCAATTGTTGACACATGCACCAATGTTACAGATTGCAGATCCAGACAAATAGTTTGTGGTATGCACGGATGCTTTCAAGAGAGGACTTGGTGGAGTTGTTATGCAGTATGGGCCGGTGGTGTGTTATGAGTCCCAAATACTAAATGAGCATGAGAAAAACTACCCAACACATGATCTTGAGTTGGCAGTGATTATACATGCATTGAATATGTTGAGACGTTATCTCTTAGCAGGAGGTTTGTACTTATGAGTGATCATATTGGGTTGAGGTATTTGTTTGATTAGATGAATTTGAATCCTTGGCAGGCTAGATGGTTGACGATGATCAACAAGTTTAATTTCGAGATGAGGTACATCAAAGGTAAGGAGAATAGGGTGGAAGATGCTCTCAGCAGATGGGTACATGTACATCACTTGGAAGCTATGAGCTCCTACGGGACAAACTTAGAGGATAGGATATTACAGGTAGGTCAGCAAGATGTCAAGTGTATGGATATTGTACACAGGTTGCAGCAGGGTACTAGTACAAGTACATGTGATATTATAAGTATAGGTATAGGTGCAAGTATGTGTACATGTAGTGGTACAGGTACAGGTGGAAGTACAGATACATGAATAGGTATAAGTACATGTACAGGTGCAGGTGCATAGGGTATGGATTATTTTCTAAAAATGGAAGGATTGGTCAGGTTCCGAGACAGGATATATGTATTATATAACAATGAGCTCAAGAATGTGATCTTGAGGGAGTTTCATGCAAAACCTTATTTAAGTCACCCAGGTTATCAAAAGAAATTGAGAGAAGTGAAGAGATATTATTATTGGCTAAATTTGAAGAGGGATGTAGCAGAGTTTATGGTGAGGTGTTTCTACTGTCAGCGAGTGAAGGCAGAATGTAAACATCTAGGTGGACTGCTATAACTGATTGCAATTCCAGAATGGTAATGAGAGGTTATTTCAATGGATTTCATCACAGAGTTCCCAAAGACAGTGAAACAACATTATTCCACTATGATCATTATGGACATATAAAAAAAGGTTGCACACTTCATTGCGGCGAAGTCTACGTTCTCAGCTAGTGATGTGGCACAAGTATTCATCAGAGATGTGGTTAGGCTGCATGGTGTTCCAAAGAAGATTGTGTCAGACAAGGAAGTGAAGTTCACTTCCAAGCTTTGCAAGGAGTTATTTGTAGGTTTGGGCATAAATTTGGCCTTCAACACAGCTTATCATCTGTAGACAGATGGAAAGACAGAGAGGGTCAATAGGATATTAGAGGACATGTTGAGGATGTATGTGATGCATCAATAGAGGAAGTGGGAAGAGTATCTCCCTTTGGTAGAGTTCACATACAACAAAAACTATCAGGAGTCATTAAGGATGAGTGATTTTGAGGCATTGTATGGGCAGAGTTACAACACTCCTATCATTTGGAGTGATCTGGTCAGCAAAGTATTGATTGGACCAGATATGTTGGCAGACATGGAACATGAAATGCATGTGATCAAGAAGAAAGGCATCATAGGATAGGCATGAGAGTTATGCAGATAGGAACATGTTTTTCAAGGAGTTCCAGGTTGGGGAATAGGTGTACTTACACATCAAACCGAAGAATACCTCCTTGCGGATTGGATCATGTGCCAAGTTGGCACCACAGTTTTGTGGACCCTTTAGTATCATTAAGAGGATTGCGATAGTAACCTATCGACTTTCATTGCCTTTGATAGTGAAAGTCCATGATGTTTTCCATGTATCTTTTCCTAAAAAGCATGTTAAGGATGTTGATCATGTGATTGACTAGTCTGTATTGCAGGTGGAACTAGATGGAAAATTTTTAGCCGGAGCCTCAGTGTATATTGTTGAAAAAGGTACTCATGCTCTGGAACCAAGCAATCGAGAAAGTTAAAGTGCAATGGAAGCATTTTGGGCCCGATGAAGCTACATGGGAGATGGCGGATCAGATGCAGGCTATGTATCCTTCCTTATTTTTCTGTTGAGGCAAAGCAACTTCGATATGGTGGTTTGGTATATGCTTTATGGTGGTTTGATATATGGTTTATGATGGTTTGGTATATGCTATATGATGTTTTGATATATGCTTAGATATGGTGTTTAGTATATGTTTTAATACATATTTTGGTATATGATTTGGTATATGGTTTTGATATATATTTTGATGATGTTACTATATGTACATATGTGTATGGATGTAAATACTACCATGAGCTATGTTATAAAGCTCCACTATGTGGTAACGGTGTCATGTTATTATGATTATGTTGTCATGTTACTATGCTATCATGTGGTTATGTTATCATGATGTTATGATGTAATGTGGATTGGCACTCAACAAAATGATCATTGTAAATACCATAATGAGTTGTGTTATAAAGCTCCACTATGCGGTATGTTGTCATGTTGTCATGATGTTTTGTCTTGCGTAGGTCTTCCATTGTAAATACTGCAACTTGCTGTTTTATAAAGCTCCATGAGCAACATGTCTTCTTTCAACAAGTTACTGAGGTATACATGTGATTGAACACTAAGGACGATATCCCCCAAGGGGGAGGCTTTTGTAACAGCCCTAGTGAAAATTCCATGTAATAAAAGTTAAAAACAATAACCACGGTTGATGGGACGCTTATTCCAAGCTGAATGTTGGGCAAGACATCCTAGGGGCTATTCATTTGGTTGTTTATGGCTAATGAAATTGGCAATGTAATGGTTAAGGCTTTGGAAAGGCAAAATGACATTTTTGGCACAATTATTTAGGAAAATAATGGAAATTAGGAGAAAAGGGAGGTGAAAGGTCACAGGTTGCATGTGAGGAGGAAAATAATGGAAAATGAAGAAAAGATAAGCCTCATTCATAAAAAGGATTATGAGGATCAGTTGATAACCTTTTATCAGTTTAGCTTTAGAGCTCTCTCATTCTTCTCTCTCTCTCTCTTACTCTTGGAAACTTAGAGTTTCTTGGAGCACTTTGGCATTGGAGCAAGAAAGCCAAAGAAGGCAAGAAGAAGCAAAGATCAAGTAAGGAAAAGAAAGATCAAGTAGCTACAACAAACTTCATTGCAGGTATCGACTTAAATGTGTATTTTCCTTGCTAGATTTGGCATGCATGGGATTGCATGTGTTTATTTTCTACCATGGCCTGGGTTTTTCTAGGTGTGACAATATATTCATCCTAACTTTGCCATTTCTTGATAGCTTTGATGAGATGGGTTCTCTCATACGGTTTATGTGGGATGACTAAATTGGATTTGAAGCTTAGTGGGGTGGATCTCCGAATTGACAAACACATGGTCTAGTGGTCCCTGAACCAGACTAAGGATCACAAAGCCATTGGCCTAGTAACCCCTGCACCAGACTGTGGGTTATGGTAAAGCCATATTGTGTGCCTCAGTGGACCTAGGAATCCTTGTTGGTGAATAGTGGGATATACGGTAAAGCTAAGAGGTGGATTTTATCTTCGTTGGGCCTAGTGGTCCCGAGATGGGATGCACAATAAAGCCTGGAGAGTATGTCGCGGTGTAGAGCCTAGTGATCCCTGAATCAGACTGTGGATACATGGTAAAACCTGAGAGACTAGGAGGCACTCAAATTCCTCACAATGTAGGTGGAGAACTCTAGTGGCATCCATGTTGATTGGTGTTTTTGGTGTGTTCTATGAGTCCCACATTCATGCTTGGAATATGGCATGGGGGTGATTGACTGAAGAGAAACTTGGCTCAACCAATCTATGGTCAGGTGGAAGATGGTAGTCCTATCTCCATTTGGTTCATTGCATTCATTAATGAGAAATTCATTCCTTTGATTTTCATGTGTAAATGTATTGATGTATATGTGGATTTTGATGGCTGATATGTTTATGATATTTCTGTTCCTATTATGCTAGTTATATGTATATTTTATGACAACAACTATGTATGGCTCTCAACATGTTTTTACTTGTATATGAATGGTTGATGTGTCTTTTACCTAATAGAGAATAATGCAACAATTAATATGAGGGAACAACAGTTCATAGTGATTCTCAAATAAGTATGAGATCCCTACACTTAATTATGTTCTTTACACCTGTAGGTTACATGTTGATGATGTGTTTGACGAAATCCCTGTCATAGCTAGTAGGGGTTTAGTTATGATCGTGTTCAATTTATTGTTGTTGCATCATTGTTTCCCTGTATTTCTATTGATTCTAAGCTATCACTCCATTCTGGGTAGTGGCCTGGGCTCTGGGCCTGAAAAAGTGGCTTAAATCCCGGGGTTGCTAGCACAATATTGGCAAATTTGGTCTTTGGTCGCTGGCAGGCAAGCGTCTGAGAACGACTTTAGGTTGTTGGTCTCTCCCTTGCCTATAGCATGAGAGTGACTATGACCTAAGAGATTTAGAACAGTAGTGGGACCCAAGGACAGGCTATCTGAGTGGCGGACTTGTCTCCTGAGGGTTCTATTGATGATATTGGATGACTGTATGTGATGTTCTGTCGATTCCATTTCCTTAAGGTCACATAGGAGGTCAAATATGATCATAGCAGCCTCTCGTCTCATGTCTACCCCGATTGGCATGGTTACTTGGGTGGATGTGGGAGGAGGGTGTTACAAATGAGAACATTGACACTCAATGGTCTCCTCAACTAGAATTTATGGATATTATAGGTGGAGTTTTCTTAACGCATCAATCAAGCATAGACATGTGTTTTGTTGGAAATAGTTAGGAGGTTCAATGAATTTTGCTAATGCAAGATATTGATGATGTCATTTTCTATATTATTTTTAAATTGTCAGGTTTTACTATATAGTCTTATTGTTCTGCCAATTTATATGGTAATATATTTGTAATGCTTATCAATTTAGTATATGATGGATCAAATAAACATGGATATGTGTTTTGTGGAAATGCTTAAAAATATGAACAAACTTTGGTAATAAAAGACCTTCATAAAAAATTTCATATTTTATCACCTAATCTTATTGTTGTATCATTTTATCTAAAACTCACTTGGTCGTGTTCTTGTTACTAAGTACCTTGCTAGTTGGGAGGTCATGGGGTCAAATCTCCTCAACACTTTCATTTTTTAATATATATATATATACAGCTTGAGTGGGCCTAATGGTTAAGGGCATGTGTTTCCTCCTAAGAGGTCACAGGTTCAAAACCTGAGGGGGGTAGAGTATGTATGCCTTTGTAGACTTAGTAGTCAAATCCCTGCGCGGAGGTGGGTCCCTTGTCCCATAAACAACGGGGTCTCATACATCAATTTGGTGTCTGTGGGTCCCTTGTCCCATAAACAAGGAGGTCTCTCCCTTGTCCCATAAACAAGGGGGTCTCATACATCAATTTGGTGTCTGTGGGTCCCTTGTCCCATAAACAAGGAGGTCTCGTACATCAATTTGGTATGTGGGTCCCTTGTCCCATAAACAAGGAGGTCTCGTACATCAATTTGGTATCTGACTTAGCTGTGACCTTAAAAATAGATATTATTATATATAATATAATATATATATATATATATATATATATAATATAATATATAAGTGATGATATAATTAATTCTATCCTTATATATCACAACAGTGGGTCCTTGTCCCCATAAACCAGGGGGTCTCATACGATCAATTGGTGTCTGTGGTTCCTTGTCCCATAACAAGGAGGTCCTCGTCATCATTTGGTATCTGACTTAGCTGTGACCTTTAAAGTAGATCTATATAATATATAATATATATATATAATATATAAATTAATTCTATCCATATATATCACAACATGTTATTCTACTCCTACTTTTCTTATAATAATATATAATATTATTTTAAAATTTAATTTATTTTTAAATTAGGAGGGAATTTATAAATATTTAGTCGCTCAAATTTCCACCGACTTAATAATATTCATTTTAAATGTTGAAATCTGCTGGATGGGCTCGTGCATGTTTTTGGGAAAAGCGGATTACTTAAAGTTGAAGAAATGCGTCACGTTTAAAAATATAAAAAAAATTTAATTACAATTTTAAATTTAAAATTATTTTTATTTTAATATTTTATATAGATAATAAATAAAAAAATTAATTATAATACTTAAAATAAAAAATTATTTACTTATTTGTAATTTTTATATAGATATTAAACCTAAGATTGCAATAAATTTAGATAATATCTCTGCTCGTGAGATGAAAAACAAAACCAAATGACCATGAAAATGAAATGATAGGCCTTGTGACATAACATGATAACCTTTTCCAACTTCTCAAGGAATTTGAATGTACCATCAAGATAATGTTAAGGTATTTCATGTCCAGCAAAGATGGGGTTAGGTGTACCTTGTGACCCCACCTCAAAATTAAAAATGGCGGTTTACAGGGAATGTATTATTTTTCTTATAATTTAATGAAATTATAAGGTTGAGGAGTTGTTTGGGAAGTTATGGAAATTATAGTTATATTTAGAGAAAATTTCGCAAAGATTTTTGTAAATCCAAGTTATAGTTGTTAAAGTTCAAATTTTAAGATGTTTTAGACTTTTTGATGGTACTGAATTTATTTCCACCATCAAAAATACGATTCAAACACTGCCTTTACAATAATTTTTAAAAAATTTTACCAGAATTCCGACTACTTTTGGTCGTCCACCTTGCCTGGTTAGACGTGCACTTTGGGTTAGATTAACCTCAAAGCTGAGCTGTCAAACAACGCCTTTACCGTATTTTATGTTCGGTTTGTACGTAACAGGATTCGATATGAGCACGCCACCTTCCAGCTGCCTATGTTTACCGCCAAACACGTCATTTGACGCAAATGATAAGAATTTCAGGAGTAGAAGTCCATAAATTGAATGGCAGGCCTGGAGGCCGCGTGTAACAGATGGAAGCTTCGGGCATTGAAAAGGGAAAGCCCTGACGTGTGGCAACGCAAGTCCTGGAATCTCATCGCTTGTTTTATTGATCCGGCCGTGCCCTAAATTCCATGTCCGGGCTTCTTTAAAGAGCTATTCTTTACTTTCTTTAACCCTTCTTACTTCTGCAATGGAGCTTCCACTGTCTTATAGCAGTAGCCGGCGGAGCTTTAGCCAGGTACTGAGAGAGGCCTCACTTCCTTTCTCCCCGCTCAACCTGCAAACGCATGAATCCAAAGACGGTCGCGAGTTCGAGTCCGAGGACGAAGAGTATTGGTCGCTCTCTAGACGTCGAGGAGCAGATTTTTGGAAGAAAAGGCAGACGTTTCTCCACAGCTACAGGTTTACCATCAAGAAGACCGTCCCCGAGAGGATTAAGGCCTCGTTGCGAAAGCTCAAGGCGGCCGTATGGACGATTGTGACCTGCAAATACAGTCATGTTTCTTCAGCCTCGAGGTTGGAGAGAGACGATTGCTGGTGCGAGGGAAATCAAGAAAAGAGGATTTAGGGTTTGGTTGTACCGGCGGTTCTGTAGCCGAGAAAATGGAATTTGGGGTCATCGCACAGCCATTGTTGAGAGGGGATTTGTTGGATGTCAAATTACAGGAGAAAGGAGGAATTTCTATCGTGTAGATGCGAAGTTGAAACTATTAGTAACTCCGAAGATCAAATATTTACGTCGCCTTCGGTAAATATTCCATAATTTATTTTATATAAGAGATAGAGATAGGTTGTATTTATCTAAGATAGGGAGATCGGTTGTATTAAGCTTGTATTTTAAAAAGTAACTCCGAGCATCAGATAGTTACCTCGCCATAGGTAAATTGTATTAAGGTTGTATTAAGAAGTGCGGGTGCAATTTTACACTTACATTATATATATTTTTAATTTAAATACTGGTTGGAAAGTGATTTTATTTTTAAAGATTTTATTTTTGGATAGTTTTTCTACCAACTCAAAAATATCTAATACATCTAAAATTTATGGATGAAAATTACAACTATATTTTTAAATTTATGGATGAAAATTACAACTATATTTTTAAATTGCAACAATATCTTTAAATTATAATATAAAACGTCTAACAAAATGTCTAACGTATCTAAAATTTATGCATAAAAATTGCAACTATATCTTTAAATTTAAACAATAGTTTAAACAATAACTATGATATTATAATTTAGGGATATTGTTGCAATTTAAAGATGATTTCCGTATCGGTTTTGCATAACAATCACTTTAGGTCGGTTAAGCCCATGTATAAACGCTGGGTCTTTCTTGTAACTTTTTCTTACCTTATGCACGTGTAAAAATGGTTAGTATTTCATTTTACTTTTAAGACCATGGAAACTAACCATAAACTGGTACTTGCAAATTATTTGTAAGGGAAGGCTGATAGCGTTAAACAGAGGGGAATGTAATTGCAGTTGACTTTTCAAAGAGAAGTGCAATTACGGTTAGGTTTTCATTAAAAAAAAATAGGGTTTCAAAATGCCACATACTACGAATCTCTATGATGTTTTTTCATAAAACCTCCAAACAAAAAAAACTGCCTCATAAAACCTTAACAAAAAAACAAAAAAACGCTTTCGACTTAATGAAACTTTAATTTATTTCTTAATTAAATTATACTTAATAAATATCATATACAAACAATACTTAAGAAAACCTTAACATTAAAATATCAAATTTATAATAATCCCATGTATAAGAGTCTCTTAAGTGGCTTAAGAGTATGCATTATGTTTGATTGATGGTTGTTCGTCCCATAACGCATGACGATTTAGTTGGTAGGCACAACAGCAGTATTTATCTTTTGGTTTGAATGTTTATATTTAATATATGAATTTTTAATTAATAGATTTAGATTATAAGGAAATATTTTCCAGTTATGACTTAAATTTCCCAGTTCAGTGCTAATGGTTTTGAGATTTAAGCCATTTTTCTAGGCTAGCTTCCAAATCACTGTCTGTAACTTTCTAGAATCATGACTAAAGTGATAACAATGCCAAACATTCAAATTTGAAGCAAGAACTTAACCTAGACTACCTAGTGCACATTATACATTTCGTTAAACATATGGTAAACATATGACTTATAGGTCATGAATGCATATATGATCTTTAATCTTTGAACTTCCTCTGAGAATCACCAAGAAGGTTTAATGCCATCTCAATTCGCTGCAACAACACTTGTTAGCCTATGCATTCACCAACCATTCAAATACTTAACAAATCATGAAGGAGAGTCATAGCTAGAGCACATTATAAAACCATGTTTATAACCAACATATAACCATAATATTAACCATGAAAAATCAGTCATCAAATCAACACAATAACAAGTACAAGTGCTCATGGATCACAGTAGAAAAATAACTCTTTTTAACTTATGCAAAAGCCAACCAAGTCAGGGACTTCCACATACCACCCGACCATAGGTTGGGCTAAGCCAAATCTTTCTTTCATCCAATCAACCCTGTGTCATATTCCAAACATGATTGTGGGATCTCATGGGATAAACCACAACATAATCAACCAGGGAATCTAGAGGTTAAAACCACCTCCACCCTCAAGCTATTGTGATCCCACCTAAACCTGCCTCGAGATCATAAAACTGAACTTGGATGCCTCAAAATTTCTTCGCCATACCTTGAGGAATTTTCCTGTCTCCACCCACCTATCGAGGGATTCCCAAAGAAAACCATCTCCAACCCCAACCCTTGGGAATTTTCTTGAGACCACCTCACATGGTTCCAAAGCCTTTCGAAAATCCAAAGCTCAACCATGAATGAATCCCATCACACCATGGTTAGCTAGGAAATGGAAAGGCAAGGCTGAAACCACTGTTGAATCAGGCAAAACCCATGACCATGACAACAAATGAACCAAATATACAAATGCATGTACCATGCATTCACACCTTAGCTAGGAAATCACACATGCAACCTGTTACCTACAAGACCTTCCTGCTAAAGTTGTTAATCCAATGTTCTCCTTGCTTTCCTTTGTTTCTCTTTTCTCCAAAGCCAAGTAAATGTAAAAATTCTCCAAGAATACTCTAAGTGTATGAGTGTATGACAGAGAGAATAAAAGGAGAGAGGAAAACTAAATTGACCTCTGGTGCCTTTTTATTATTGATCTCCCTTTTTCTTCATTTTCCCTCTAATTTCCCTTGCATGCAAAATTGTGTCTCTTCACCTTCCTTTTCTCTTATTTTCCTTTATTTTCATAATTAAATGTCAATTATTGCCTCTTTTCCTTTGCCAATTTCCATAGGCATAAATAAACCAAAAGTGATGTCCACTATAGTTCTTGCCCAACATTCAACTTGGAATACATGTCCCATGACCTTGGTCTTATTTTTCCTTTATTACCTTTATTACATTAACTTTAACCCGAGTCTATTACAAACCCCTCCCTCCTAGGGGAACACCATCCTCAGTGTTCTATGACACCTATGACCAAAAAATCACTGAAAACAAAACATACTGCCATGGAGCTTTATAACAAAACTCATTGCGGTATATATATATACCAAACACTCATTTGCTTGAACCAACAAATAATGAAGGATATAAATCTCACATCTGATCAACCATCTCCAATGTAGCTTCATTGGAGCCAAAGTGCTTCCACTGCACTTTAACTTTCTCTATTACTCGTTCCGGAGCATGAGTTGTTTCCACTGCAATATGCCCTGAGGTTCTGACTGGAACTCCCCCTTTTGTTCCACCTACAATACAAACCAATCAATCACATGATCAACATCCTTCACATATCCCTTAAGTAATGAAACATGGAAAACATCCTAGACTTTCACTGTTGGTGACAATGCAAGTATATATGCCACTGGCCCAATCCTCTTAAGGATTTAAAAAGACTCGCGATATCGAGGTGCTAGCTTGGCACATGATCTAATTTCAAAGAGCTTATCTTGGGCTTGATGTGCAAGTACACATGCTCCCCAACCTACAACTCCTTGAATACTATATGTTGATCCACATAACTCTTCAGTTTGTCCTATGTTGCTTTCAAATTAATCTTAACTTACATCTCTTACTCCATCTAAGCCAACATTTTCGGTCCAATCAACACCCTGTTCATTGGATCACTCTAGTTGATGGGAGTATTACAACTCCACCTATAAAGAGCCTCAAATCAACTCATCTTCAAGGATTCCTTATACCCATTATTATATGCAAACTGTACTAGTGGAAGATACTCCTCCCACTTCCTTTGTTGATGCATAACATACATTCTCAACATATCCTCAAGAATCATGTTAACCCCCTTTGTCTGTCCATCTTTCTGTGGATGATAAGATGTATTGAAAAATAAATGTCCCCAAGCCTGTAAACAACTCCTTCAAAAACCTACAAGTGAACTTGACATCTCTATCTAATATGATCTTCTTAGGAACACCATACAACCTCATTATCTCCCTAATGAAGATCTGAGATACCTCATTAGCTAAATTAGTAGACGTAACTGCAATGAAGTGAGCTACCTTACTTAGTTTGTCAACCACAACCATGATAGAATCATGATTCTTCGATGTCCTCGGAAAAAATATAATTAAGTCCATTGAAATGACCTCCCATTTCCACTCTGGAATTTGAATAGGTTGTAATAAAATAGTTGGATGATTACACTATGATTTCACTTGCTGACAGTCCAAACATCTCAGAAAAAACTCAACCACGTCATTCTTCAAATTCGACCAATGATATAACTTCTTAACTGCTGTCAATGTATTTTGATATCTTGAGTTACCTGAATACAACTTGACATGAAACTCCCTCAATATAAGATTCTTGAGATCACTGCTATCCAACACATAAATATTGTTCCTGAATCTGACCAAGCCATCTACCGTGAGGTGATACTCCTTATCCATATCCCCTTCACCCTATTTCTGCAACATGTGCTTCAACTGCTGGTACCTATCAGCATGTTGTCTTACCTGCAAGATCCACTCTTGCAAATCTATCCCATAAGAGCTAATAACTGAAATATGATTCACCTACACTCTCCTACTGAGAGAATCTGCAACCTTGTCTCCTTTCCCTTGATGTATCTTATCTCAAAGTCAAACTCACTGAGGGTATCCAACCATCTAGCTTGTCTGACATCCAAATTAGGTTAGT
The DNA here is from genome assembly GCA_000404065.3 of Pinus taeda. Classification (NCBI taxonomy): domain Eukaryota; kingdom Viridiplantae; phylum Streptophyta; class Pinopsida; order Pinales; family Pinaceae; genus Pinus; species Pinus taeda. The sequence continues at coordinate 403,826 of APFE030413510.1, read as the reverse complement.
CAAACAAGTACCTCAACCCATTGTGATCACTCATCAAGATGAACTTCCTGCCAAGAAGATAATGCTTCCACATATTCAAGGAATGAATGATAACTTCTAACTCAAGATCATGAGTCATATATTTTTTCTTGTGTTACTTCAACTTCCTTGAATCATAGCATACCACTTGTCCTTCCTGCATCAGGATTCCACCAAGTCCTTTCTTGCAAGCATTTGTACATATTATTAGGTCCATATACTACTAGAGTAGCCCCTTATTGTTATTAGTGCAATCCCCTTACTGTATTTTTGTCCCCATGTATTCCCCATATTGTCATTATTGTACACCATAGAAGCCCACTATTATTATTGTTGTGCCCTTATAATATTATTGTTATTTAGGCTTTGATTAGATTGTGACCCCTTCGACTCCTATATATAGAAAGGGGGTCTTATCCTTTGTATCATCGAATAATTGTTCATGTGTGTAATGTAAAGCAGGTTCCCCCCTCGAAGAGGCTTATTTTGAAGTCGTTGATCTATCTCTTCTTCTATTTTGTGAGTTGGTTTCATAACATTTGGTATCAAAGCTTTGGATTCTAGGGTTTCACTGCTTCAAATAGGTCATCGTGGAATTTTTGCTATAACGTTATTTTGATGAAGCTTCAGAAGCTGAAATTAAAACCCATTTGAGTCGAAATAGTGATGAATTGTGTGATTGAATTTCATATCTTTTCCCTCTATATTTTCGGAGATATGATCCAAAGAAGTTAGGGTTTTTTCAGGATCCCAAATTCCATTTCAAACAGGAGGCCTTGGGAAAATCATCATAACTTTCTCTCTGAGCATCAGATTCAAATTTTGTAAAAATTTACAAAAAGAGGGAGGAATGCATCTTTTTGGGTATCGTTTTCAGGGCCTAAGGTAAAAACAGTGACACATGGAATGTTGTACAAGTTAGCTCTACTGAACTAGTCTATAATTAGGTCATCGTGGGAGATTGGACATAACACTTTCTTCGAGAATCCAATCTTGATCAGACTTGTGGGGTTCAAAAGAGGACTTGGAGGGCTACCACAGGCCAAAATTTCAAAACTTGGAGATCCAAAATTACAGAGTTACAATTGTTTAAATATCAATCTCCTAAAAGTAAGAAAAAGAATGAATCGAATAAAAAAAATAGAAACAACTAGTAAGAAAAATTGGATGGATGGTTTGAAAAATGCGATTGAAGCTAAGATAAATATTTTATCTATGCCATGAAAGCTAATATCGATGGTATGGAAACATATTTGAAGAAATGCATGGAAGATTTGAAGAAAGACATGGAAGGTTTGAAGGAAGGTGGGATAAAGCTACTACAAGAAGACCTCCTAATGGCGAAAAGGTAGTAGAGGAAACTCATGATGAGAACAAAATAAATGTCAATCATGATTTTATATAATCTAAAGTTGGATTGAATACCCATCATATTCCAAAGATAGATATGAGGAATTTTGATGGCAAGGATCCGGTAACTTGGATATTATAGATGGATCAATATTTTGATCTACATGATGTGCAACCACCACAAATGGTACATATTGCAACTTTATATTTAGAACTCAGTCAATTTTTCATGGTATCGATCACTTTGCTCTCATAAAAAAATGGTCATTTGGTCTATTTTTATGGAGGAAATAATAACACATTATGAGGATACAAAGAGCAACAACTTCTTTAGCCAATTGATAAATCTCAAACAAAAAGGTTCAATGGAAGAGCACATTGAAGACTTCCAAAAATTGAATATAAAGGTAAATTTTATTCCATAGAAGCATAGGGACTTTACATGATAAAATTCAACATGAGGTTCATCTTTGGGAACCTGATACATTGGAGAAGGCATTCAGGTTGGAAAGAAAATTTGAAAGAAAAATTATGGTAACAAGGAATCCTACTACTCACAACTATAAAGATGGAAGTGTTATTGCTTCTAGTCTTCCACAACCTACAAGGTTGACACCAAAACAATTAGAAGAAAAAAGAGAAAAAGGGCTTTGTTACAGTTGTGATAGAAAATACACTAAAGGTCATAAGTATGCTGAGAAGGAATTATTTTACATCGATTGTGAAGAGGAAATAAAAGAAACAAGAAATGTCAAAAGAAGAGGATAAAAACCAGGAACCAACCCCAGAGAAAGAAGAAATGAATCTGACCATATCTTGTAATGCATTGGCACTTTATGGATATCATCCACCATCCATCACATCATCTATAAGAGAAAATTCTAAGGTTGAAGCAGTGGAAGATCACATCGAGCATAAAAAACAAGTTCTCCAACTCTTAAAGGATAACATCACTTTGACACATAATTGAATGAAAAAACATGAAGATCAACATCACAGCGAAAGAAGTTTTGATGCAGGCAACTGGGTATTTTTACGTCTACAACCATAAAAAAATGTCCCTCGAGAAAGCTAAGAAGGATAATAAATTATGACCAAAATACTACCTTACAAGGTGTTGCAAAAGATTGGTTCTATGGCATACAAATTGGAGTTTCCTACATCTTCCCGAGTGCACATAGTTTTCCATGTTTCAAGCTTAAAGAAGGTTATAGGTGATAAGCTCCCAATTCAAACAATATTGTCGAAACTTGGTGAGGAAGGAAAAATCATATTGGAACCTGAAGCAATCATGGAAATAAGAACCTGACAACTACGAAATCCAATTTCAAAGTATCTCATCAAGTGGAAGAACTTACCTGCTGAAGATTCCACATGGGAGGATGCAAATTTTATACATAAGCATCCAGAACTACTCAAGCATCGAGAAAAACACTTTTTGAAGGAGAGGGGCATGTTAGGTCCCTATACTACTAGTGTAGCCCATTACTGTTATTAGTGTAACCCCCTTATTGTATTGTTGTGCCCATGTAGTCCCCATATTGTTATTATTGTGTGCCATAGAAGCCCACTCTTGTTATTGTTGTGCCCTTACATTATTATTGTTATGTCATCTCTAATTATATTGTGACCCCTTAGACTCCTATATATAGAAGGGAGGTCTTGTCATTTGTATCATCTAATAATTGTTCATTTGTGTAATGTAAATGAGGTTTACCCCTCGAAGAGGCTTATTTTGAACTCGTTGATATATATTTTAATCTATTTTTTGAGTTGGTTCCATAGCATTTGGTATCAGAATTGACACAATAATAACAATATGGGGATTACACGGGCACAAAAATACAATATGGGAGTTGTGCTAATAACAATAAGGGGCTACACTAGTAGTATAGGGGCCTAACAGAAACAACAAACTCCTTATCAGGATCTGCAATATCCAAAACTGAAGCATTTGTAAGCAAATGCTTCAACTGCTCAAAACTAGCTGCACACTCAATGCATTCAAACTTCTTTCCTTTCCTCTGCAAAGATGTAATAGGATAGGAAATCCATGAGAATTTCCTTATGAACCTCCTGTAATAAATTGCTAGTCCCACGAATGATCTCACCTCATCCACATTCTTGGGAGCTGACTGGTCCATGATGAATTTAATATTTTCTAGGTTCACTGCTATCCCTTTCTTAGAAATAACATGCCCCAAGTAATGGACCTGAGTTTGAAATAAAATACACTTGTTAAGCTTGGCATACCACTGATACTCTCTCAAAAAATTTAACACTGATACCAGGTGCTTTGCATGCTCTTCCTCATTCTTAGAATATATTAATATATCATCAATGAACACTATCAAAAATTTGTCCAGATAAGGATACAACACATTGTTCATCAAACACATGAAAGTAACTCGAGCATTAGTAAGACCAAAAGGAACCACCATAAGCTTACAATGCCCATACCTAATACAGAATGTGGTCTTGTAGATACTTCTTCTTTGATGCGCACTTGATGATATCCTGATCTCAATCAATCTTTGAGAATATCGTTGTTTCCTTCAGCTGATCAAACAAATCATCAATCCAAAACAAATGATACCTATTCTTGATAGTCACTTTATTCAACCACATGTAATACCATCATTCTTCTTTACAAAAAATATTGGTGCACCCCAAGGCGACACAATTGACTTGATGTATCCCTTATCAAGCATTTCCTTAAGTTGCAACTTCAATTCCACCAACTCCAGAGTGCTCATCCTGTAAGGTGCCTTTGATGTTGGTGCTACTCTGGACATCAACTCAATAGAAAAGTCCACTTCCCTAAGAGGAGGAAACTCTGAAATCTCCGCAGGAAACACATCTTGAAATTTCTATAAAACATGATACTTCTTCAAAACTTCATCATCCTTGACATCCTTTTCTTTGTCACTAGTGTTGTATTGTTCAACCACCCCCCCCCGCCCCCCATTTGTTATATTAATAGTTAATATGGTATTGATAAATGGGGACCCTTTTAATTTTCTTTTCAAAAAAATTAGCAAATAAGAGCTTGCCTTTTTGAAACCATTAGGAATGAAACTTTGGATAAACTAAGATATCAAGCCAAGTCACTATATGATTAGGTATTCCTGCTTTATCGCAAATCGCAGGATCCAAAGTAACAAAGGTTAGTCGTAAGTCAGAATTTGTAGGATGTGATAAAAGAAAATCTCGTAAAAGACCCAATGATAGCATTAAAATTGTTATAATACTTAAGGATTAAACTATTCTTTAAAATATTTATTGCAATCGCATCACGGCTTTTGAAAGAGCACAAAATATACAAACAACAAGAAAATGTGAAATGCGATGTGATTCAAACCTGACGGAATATTAAAACTATTATAAAACTACATTCAGGTCTAACGTATCGTAAATGTCTATTTAATGAAATAAGCCACCGCATAAAGGGAACACAATTTAAAAAGGTAAAACACATGCTGCTCATCGCAATCGCAAAAAATCAATGAAACTTTAAATTGATCCTCCCGATATTGCAATTTGCGATATTTGCGATTTGCGATCTTCTCGACATGCGATCATTGTGATTTGCGATTTTCGATTTGTGATTTGCGAGATTTGTGATTTGTGATATTGCTATTCATCGCAATCGCAAGATCGGTATCACGCATAGTTCAAACCAATTGGAGATATCAATTTGAAACATGCGATGCGATATTTTGACAAGACATAAAGCAAAACCTTGTGTGAGCCTTAATGCATAGTTAATGAGGTTTAAATGCATTTATTCATTTAACGACTCAAGATGATAGATATATTTCTTATTTGTGTTTGAAATAAAAGCTCCATTCTTATGTTCTTTCAGAATTTACTGTGCTAATTGTGTTTTCGCTTAAATTTACTACTCTGTGTTTTTATCTTGTTTTCTCCATTTGCCTAAATTTCAGGAAGTTTTCAAAGTACACAACACTAAAAGAAATGGTGAAGAAAGGGAAGAAGAACATAGAGGCTACTGCGCCTGAGTAGTTAGACATGCAACCACTCTTATATGATACCACTTGTAACAAAGATGGCGGGACTACATCTTGGGAGGCAATGTACAATTTACTAGAGGAAGAAAACCCAAGACCCCTGGAAACTAAAGCAACAACTGTTATGAAACCAACTCACAAAAAGATAGAAAAGATAGATCAATGCTTTAGAATTCAGCCTCTTCGAGGGGGCAACCTCCTTTACATTACATAAATGAACAATTCTTGGATGATTCAAATGACAAAACCTCCTTTCTATATATAGGAGTCTAAGGAGCACAGTATAACCCAACCGACCTAACAATGATAATATAAAGCCACAAAAATAACAATAGAGGGATTCTATGGGCACAGTAATAACAATATGGGCACAATAGGGGCACAACGATATTAATAAGGGATACAACTACAATAGTAATGGGGTAATCACTAGTATTATAGGGACCCAACATGCCCCTCTCCTTCAAAAAAGTGTTGTCCTCAATGCTTGAGTAGTTCCGGATGCTTCTGTATAAAATTCTCATCCTCCATGTGGAATCTTCAGCAGATAAGTTCTTCCACTTGATAAGATACTTCGAAATTGATTGATTTTGTAGCTGTCGAGTTCTTGTTTCTGTGACTGCTTCTGGTTCCAATATAATTTTTCCTTCCTCGTCAAGTTTTGGCAATATTGTTTGAACTAGGAGCTTGTCGCCTATAACCTTCTTTAAACATGA